>ONZH01002379.1:0-29409 GCA_900303285.1 Rhinella marina | reverse complement strand
ACTGACACCCTGTTAACGGTGGCTATTTAGTCTGCGACCAGAGAAATGTCGCACAGAGAGTTTTCTGGATCAAGCGGTAGATGATATTGGTAGCAAATGACTTGGTTGTATTGTGTGACGTACAGAAAGTGTCACCTGGACAGTATATACGCGATGGAGCGAATGTGCTGAACTGTGACACACAGAAAGGTTACACGCAGCTGAGTAAAATGGATTTGTATCACTGAGCTAAAACAACTGAACTAATAATTTTTTTTTTTATATTTTGTTTTTTTGGGAACGTGACGTGCAGGAAATATGGTAGAACTGACTGACACCCTCTTAACGGTGGCTATTTAGTCTGCGACCCAGACAAATGTCACACAGAGAATATTCTGGATCAAGCGGTAGATGATATTGGTAGCAAATGACTTGGTTGTATTGTGTGACGTACAGAAGTGTCACCTGGACAGTATATACGGATGGGAGCGAATGTGTTGAACTGTGACACACAGAAAGGTTACACGCAGCTGAGTAAAATGGATTTGTATCACTGAGCTAAAACAACTGAAATAATAATTTTTTTTTTTATATTTGTTTTTTTATATTTTTTTTACAATTTTGTTTTTTGGGAACGTAACGTGCAGGAACTATGGTAGGACTGACTGACACCCTGTTAACGGTGGCTATTTAGTCTGCGACCCAGAGAAATGTCGCACAGAGAGTTTTCTGGATCAAGCGGTAGATGATATTGGTAGCAAATGACTTGGTTGTATTGTGTGACGTACAGAAAGTGTCACCTGGACAGTATATACGGATGGGAGCGAATGTGTTGAACTGTGACACACAGAAAGGTTACACGCAGCTGAGTAAAATGGATTTGTATCACTGAGCTAAAACAACTGAACTAATAATTTTTTTTTTTTTATATTTTGTTTTTTTTGGGGAACGTGACGTGCAGGAAATATGGTAGAACTGACTGACACCCTCTTAACGGTGGCTATTTAGTCTGCGACCCAGACAAATGTCACACAGAGAATATTCTGGATCAAGCGGTAGATGATATTGGTAGCAAATGACTTGGTTGTATTGTGTGACGTACAGAAAGTGTCACCTGGACAGTATATACGGATGGGAGCGAATGTGTTGAACTGTGACACACAGAAAGGTTACACGCAGCTGAGTAAAATGGATTTGTATCACTGAGCTAAAACAACTGAAATAATATTTTTTTTTTATATTTGTTTTTTATATTTTTTTTACAATTTTGTTTTTTTGGGAACGTAACGTGCAGGAACTATGGTAGGACTGACTGACACCCTGTTAACGGTGGCTATTTAGTCTGCGACCCAGAGAAATGTCGCACAGAGAGTTTTCTGGATCAAGCAGTAGATGATATTGGTAGCAAATGACTTGGTTGTATTGTGTGACGTACAGAAAGTGTCACCTGGACAGTATATACGGATAGGAGCGAATGTGCTGAACTGTGACACACAGAAAGGTTACACAAAGCTGAGTAAAATGGATTTGTATCACTGAGCTAAAACAACTGAAAAATATATTTTTTTTTATATTTGTTTTTTAATATTTTTTTTACAATTTTGTTTTTTTGGGAACGTAACGTGCAGGAACTATGGTAGGACTGACTGACACCCTGTTAATGGTGGCTATTTAGTCTGCGACCCAGAGAAATGTCGCACAGAGAGTTTTCTGGATCAAGCGGTAGATGATATTGGTAGCAAATGACTTGGTTGTATTGTATGACGTACAGAAAGTGTCACCTGGACAGTATATACGGATGGGAGCAAATGTGTTGAACTGTGACACACAGAAAGGTTACACGCAGCTGAGTAAAATGGATTTGTATCACTGAGCTAAAACAACTGAACTAATAATTTTTTTTTTTATATTTTGTTTTTTTGGGAACGTGACGTGCAGGAAATATGGTAGAACTGACTGACACCCTCTTAACGGTGGCTATTTAGTCTGTGACCCAGACAAATGTCACACAGAGAATTTTCTGGATCAAGCGGTAGATAATATTGGTAGCAAATGACTTGGTTGTATTGTGTGACGTACAGAAAGTGTCACCTGGACAGTATATACGGATGGGAAAGAATGTGTTGAACTGTGACACACAGAAAGGTTACACGCAGCTGAGTAAAATGGATTTGTATCACTGAGCTAAAACAACTGAACTAATAATTTTTTTTTTTATATTTTGTTTTTTTTTGGGAACGTGACGTGCAGGAAATATGGTAGAACTGACTGACACCCTGTTAACGGTGGCTATTTAGTCTGTGACCCAGACAAATGTCACACAGAGAATTTTCTGGATCAAGCGGTAGATGATATTGGTAGCAAATGACTTGGTTGTATTGTGTGACGTACAGAAAGTGTCACCTGGACAGTATATATGGATTGGAGTGAGTCAGTGCTGAACTGTGACACACAGAATGGTTCCACAGTGCTGTGTGCAATGGATTTGTATCACTGAGATAGAACAAAAAAAAAAAAACAGGGTTAGATATGGCGATAGCTGCACTACTAGTGCCAGCCAGCCAAGTGACAAAAAAAAAAAATGTCTTCTAGCCCTTAGAAGGGCTGTTGGGTTCTTTGTGGGTGATCCCTGCCTAACAGACAACTAAATGCAGGCCCTAACACTGTCCCTGAAAGGCAGCAGCTCTATCCCTAACGACATCCAGACGGCATCTGAGCCGAGCGCCGCGGCCAGTCGGTAGTATATTCCAGGGTCACCTGATCAGGCCAGCCAACCCCTGCTATCGACATGTAAGGGCCCCACGTGATGCTGGGTGTACTGTAGAGTCTCCTGGCTTGTGATTGGCTGTGTTTTTAGGCGCCAAAAAAGCACGATGCGGAAGTTGCCATTTCCTCGAGCATGGCGAGATACTCGACGAGCATGTTCGCTCATCTCTACATATAACGTATTGGGAAGCTGAAAAAAAATCCAAATAGGGTGGAATTGGAAACAAAATGCACTTCTGCCAAAGTTTTATGGGTTTTTGTTTTTCTGGCATTCTCTATCGCTGTAAAACTGACCTGTCCTCTTCATTCTCCAGATCAGTTCGATTACTGCCATATAATATTTGCATTGTTATAGTTATGTTATAAGAACGTATTGTCGATTGTTTATCGCAGATGTTAGCCCTGGATGTCTGATGTTTAAAACAATAGGCACCCAGTGACTATCGTGCCTGCTGCACTCATAAGTAAGCTCCATCTTTAAAGATCTGCCCAGTGCAGTACATGTACGCCACTGTGTGGGAGGGGGTTAAAATATAAGGCTGCTTGCTTGTGAATTTTCTGTAGGATTATTGATGTCATCCTATTTCAGTATCACCTTAAAGAAAGCCTATCACTGCAGCAGCATGTTATAGAGCAGGAGGAGCTGAGCAGGTTGATATATAGTTTTATAGGAAAAGACCTGTAATTTATACATTTAAGGCCTCTTTCACACGAACGTTGTTTTTGCGGGCTCCGATCCGCATTTTTCACATGAAAAATGCGGACCCATTCATTTCTATGGGCCCGCAAAAAATGCGGACAGCACACCGTGTGCTGTCCGCATCCGTTGCTCCGTTCCGTGGCCCGCAAAAAAAAATAGAGCATGTCCTATTCTTGTCCGTTTTGCGGACAAGGATAGGCAATGTTACAGTGGATCCGCAAAAAATACGGATGCCATACGGACGCCATCCGTTTTTTTTGCGGATCCGCAATTTGCGGACCGCAAAACACAACGTTCGTGTGAAAGAGGCCTAAATCAGATCTCAGTTGCTAATGTCAGTTGTACATGAGGATGGTTTTATCGAGTCACTGCTAGTTGTGCTGAGATATCAGTGACTGAAAGTATAGTTAGTGTAAAGGTACCTTTACACAAGCTTATTATCGTGTAAATTATCTTTAAATTGAGCGAAACTGCATAATTGTCGAACAGTGTAAAATCAATGAACGATAGAACGACAATCAAGAATCGGTAGATTTCTCGATGGTTCGATCGTTTGTGTGGGCACGAAAATCATTGTTGGACATTAAAAATTTTATACGTGTAAACAAGAATCATTCACTGCATGACATTCAAATTTCGCTTTGTGTAAACGCCACAGTCTGCTTTCTAAGCACTGGAATATGCGATCGAAATTCTGATTTTGTGAACGATAATTGGCGCTTCTAAAGGGTCACTGTTGAAACGTTCACTACACCAAGAAACAACTTGTTTGTCACTCAATCATTCCAATCATCGCCTCATGTAAAGGTACCTTAAAGGGAACCTGTCATCTCTGAAACACCCCCTGAACTAGAGTAAGCGGTGTATAGTGTAAGTGATGCTGAATCCGAATATGTAAGTTTTATCTTCGTACTCACTTCCATTCTGATGCTGTGCTCTGACAAACCAGCAGTAAAATGCACTCACTGGACTCCAGTGCTCACTCACATAATGGAGAGGACTCAAAGAAGAGTCCAGTAAGTGCATTTTACTGCAAGTTTGTGGGAGCACAGCGTCGGAATAGAAGTGAGTATGAAGATAAAACTTTCATAATCGGATTCAGCATCACTTACCCTATACAACACTTACTCTAGTACAGGGGGTGTTTCGGAGATGAAAGGTTCCCTTTAAGTGTTTACACAGAGATAGCTGTCAGTCACTGATAGGGCACTGGACAGTCTCATCAGTGACTGATAGCATTGTGTGTGTACACAGAGATAGCTGTCAGTTACTGATAGTATTGTGTGTGAGTGAGTGTGTATACAGAGATAGCTGTCAGTCACTGATAGTTGTGCGCAGGACAGTCTTATCAGTGGCTGATAGCATTATGTTTGTAAGTGTGTATACAGAGATAGCTGCCAGTCACTGATAGTTTACATGGGCTCCAGCATCAGACTGGCTCACTAGAGTACCAGAGGATTCTCTGGTGGGCCTAGGCTTTGATAGCATAGTGGGCCCCAAAAGTCCAAAAGAAAAGTTTATTTGGAGCTGATTTGGAACCAATAACATGCAACTATGGTCAATTTCTTTGAATCAACACATATTAGACATTATTTATGATATGGGGTAGGGCCCTGAGAATACACCAGTATGACCCTGATGGTTCAGAAATTTTAGTAGTTCCCAAAGTCACTCACAGTGACCACAAAAGGCAGCAGTCTTTTCCAGCAGGAAGGTCTTCTAATCTTGCAATAATATGCACAGTCATTTGATAAAATACTCTGCTCAATTTGCATTCAGTGGTAGAACTATTCAAAACAGCGCAACAAAAGCTTCTTTTACAGGAAGTAATCCAAGACTCACATTGCTAAGGGCAACCGAAAATGTCACAGCTTGTGGAAACCTTATCATTCTAGGAACCTCTTCCCCCTCCTATACTGTACTGTTCAATATGATGCCAAAAGTACTCCACATAGTGCATAAACATATTACACAAGCCAAATCCCTTAAAAGTTTTTTTCTATTCACAAATCTGAAAGCATTGAACGCATAAAACAACAACGTACAATAAACTCAAATTTCATCAGTTCTGACTTCTGTTGGTGCTGCTCTCCTGTTCTACCTATACCCTCATATGTACTTTCATGCATAATGTCAATTTTCCATCCTTAGTTCATAAAGGAAACATACATCAAATAGAAACGTCTCATAACAATTCTTAAAAATTATTAAAAGCTTGTGCTTTTTCATAGCTATTCCGGAAACTTTACAATCTTGATGCTACTCTCCACCATATAGCATATTTCATATTTTACCTGGGATGCATGCATTTCTTTTTTTTTTATCTGCACAAATTATAGATGAAGACACACATAAGTTGTTTACTGGCCTGCTGTAATGCTATGAATGGAGTAAACTTACACGCATCTTAGGCCATGCCCCTTCTGCCCTTTCCTGCTAAGCCATGCCCCCTTTGAGCAAATTGGAAGAGGCGTAGAAATCCTAGTTGAACCAAAATTGTACCAATTTGCGCCAGACAGATTTTAGATCAAGACACCTTACTAAATCTGGGCAACCCTCTCCCCCCTCCCCCGCACACATACACTCTCGATTTGTCTGATAGCTGTCTGTCCTGATTCCCCAAGCACACACAGCTTGGTTACACTTATGTGTTTCAGTGGAAGAAAAGAGAAAGGCACTACTAGAGGTGGTTATCTAATTTGAGAACAAAAGTTTCAGGCATTGAAATTCCGCAGTTCTCCATACAAGTAAGATAGACATTAGTTTATTGGTCTGTCCCACTGAAAATGTTGAGTTCTGCCTAATGTGTACATATACATACAACTGTACATATGCTCATTTCATACTTTTCTTAGGCTACATTCACACTTGTGTTTTCCCTTTCTGTTATTGAGATCCCTCATAGGATCTCACTAGCAGGGGAAAACGCTTCCATTTTGTCCCCATTCATTGTCAATGGGGACAAAACTGAACTGAGCAAAATGGAGTGAACCAGAATGCATTCCGTTCCGTTTGGTTGCATCTCCATCGCGGACAGAATAACGCTGCAAGGGGTGGGGAGCAAGACGGATCTGTCATGACCCACAATGTAAGTCAATGGGGACGGATCCGTTTTCTCTGACACAATCTGGCACAATAGAAAACGGATTGACTTTCAATTGACTTTCAGTGTTGTTCATGACAGATCAGTCTTGGCTATGTTAAAGATAATACAACCGGGTCCATTCATAATGGATGCAGACGGTTGTATTATCAGAATGGAAGTGTTTTTGGCTGATCCATGACAGATTTGGCATATTTTTCTCCCGTGGATTTGGTCACAGCTAATCTACATGCAAAATCTACATGTATTAGGGTACAGCCACACGCTCAGGTTTCCCAATGCATTGTTGGAAGCCAAAACAGAAGTGAATTCAAAATAGAGAAGAAGTCATATCTGTTCTTTCTACTTTCTCTCCTTTTATGAGAGTTTCTTCCAAAACTGCATCTAGAAACCTGAAAATGCTGATTTTGAGGTAGATTTAATGCAGTTTCACGTCAAAATTCACATTCCACAAATATCTAATGCAAAATTTTGGCCTAATCTGTGTTGGAAAAAGATGCCAGATATAAAGTGGTGGTTTTTGTAATTCACTCATTTTTGGTTTTGACCCAAAAACAAACCTTAACGTTACCTTTGCAACATGAAAAATACAGAAAGAAAGGGAATGTATCATCAGAAAGTAACATTTGAATCTGGTTTTATTCTAAGCATATTTTTGTATTATTTCTTTTTATGTGGCTATGATAGTTTTCACAGTGAGCGCTAGAGCAGTCACATTGATATTTCACTTGTGTACAGGCACAGAATGAGCTATCAATAGCAGGCAGGAATTAATGGCAGCTCTATTGTACTGTCCTAGATAAGGCAGGATAGCAGACACAGATAAAGGTCTGTATGGATATCTCCTGTCTCCCTCTAGTGTCTTGGGTAAGGGGGGGGGGGGTGTTCTCGGTCACTTCTGGGAGTCTGTAATAATTTGTAGGATTTCTCAACCAATGTACAGACATTGGGTTCAGCTTCCATAAAGAGCACACACCCTGCTGTAATTAACATATAATTTAAAAAAAACGTAGCATTAAGGGTACGGATACATGTTCAGGTTGGATGCAGTTTTGAAAACCAGGAGTGAATTGATAAAAGAGGAGAAGTTGTGTCTGTCTTTTACTTTCTCTTCTTTTATGATCCAGCCCTTACCTGAAACTTGAACTTGTATCTGTACCCTAACATTTAAAAAGAATAATAAACACATATGCGTTCATTCAATAAAAAGCAAAAATACCGGTGTAAATGAACTCTGGTGCCAGTCTCTACATAACTTTGGCACATCCACCGCCAGCCTAAATCTACACCAGCTCCATCCATCCTAAAACAGGCGTAGAAAAGGATAAATGAGATGGGCTGGCCTAGTTTGCCTAGACTCATTCATTGTCAGTTTGTCAACCTAAAGGGATTGTCTGAGATAAATAAAATTCTTGGACAAAAAAGGACTTAATTCTAAAAAAAAAAGATAATTAAAAAAAAATCTTGGACAAGTCCTATAATGTCTCAAAATAAAAAAAAAAATATATATATACTAACCCGTTTCTCCAGTGCTGTTCTCTCTGGTACTGGCCAGGTACTCCCAACACAGGAGTGGTGATGTGCCTGGATACACTATGTGACCACTGCAGCCGATCACTGTCCTTAGTGGTTTACACCTGAGGACAGTGATTGGCTGCAGCAGTGAGATGCCAAATCCAGGCATGTCACTGTACACATCATTAACTATTGTGGTGTGCACAGTGATGTGTCTGGATTTGTACTCTCGGAAAACCCCTTTAACATGAAACTTCAAGCTTGGTAAATGAATCTCTAATCAGTAACAGAAGTAGCAACCACTAGAAGGCAGGTTCACATATTCAGTGTGTAACAGCGGCTGCTGTGCGCCACTGTACCCCTGCTTACCGCTGCCGTTTTGGGCGTCGTGTCCAGCGGTGAGCTGCTGGTTGTACTTTCATTCACCGCTGCAGTCCTGAGCCCTGGCTGTGTAGTGCTGGTGCACGATGATCCGCTCCAGAGCTTCCATGCTACCCTGGATTACTCTCTCCCTCTGGGCTGAACCTGTTGCGATCATGTGACCATGCTAGGTCATGTGGGTTGGTCATGTGTCCTGATTGACCAACCCTGGACCTATTTAGTTTGCTCAGCCCACTCCCAAGATGCCTCAGTGTCAAGGTCCTACCCTGCATTCTGGTTATTCCTGTTCCTGCTCGTGTTCCTGTGTTCTGACCCGTGCCTTGCTATTTGTTTCTGCCACTCTGCTGGACAAAATTCATCTGTATGTTGAATGTGATGAAAGTCCATAATGAAACCTCAGCCATAGATGTGAACCTTGATGTGTTTTTGGCTAGATTGATTTTTCTATAGAACAAAACACTTTGGAGGTCATTTGTAAAACAGAAATACTACTAAATTAGGCGTATTTCTGAAGCAGATTTTGGCGCAAAGGTCCTTTGGCAATCTGCTACTTCTCCACACTCATGGCAGGTCTAAAAAATTGGGTGTGCCGTGGGCCGGTGCCTCATAATTTCGGTGGATCCACCGCCAGGTATAGGGCTTATTAAGACAGGCGTTAAAAAATGTGCCCCTTTATGTGTAGTCACCTATTCATTGCATCTAGAGCACTTAGCGCCCATTTTCTGTGGATGCATTAGGGTCACATACAGTATACAGATGAAGGAGAAAGCTAAATGCGAACGCAGTACTGAGCAGTGTAGCTGTGAATCAAGCCCTGGGATGAGACAGAATAACACTTTCTAGAGCCAGCATCAGTGTCTCTGTGCCTGTATCTCTTTTCAGTCAGCTTCTATTCTGCCCTGCTGGCTACAGATGACTGTGCTCATCACTAGCAAGCTACTCATTGGCCAGAGTGATGACTCGTCTCAGCCAGAGATTTGCTGAACATCAATTTCCTGCATGTCCCAACAGGAAGTAGAGACCAGCCACAGCATCAGAACAGTGTTTTTGTAAATAATTTGTACTGTTGTATTGTGGATTGAGTCGACCACTCTGATCATGTGGCGGCCAGGATCGCTGAGTAGCGGTGATCCCATAGAAATAAATAGTATCGCCGTAACAGTCACAAGAGATCCAGCTGTGTTGGATTTCTTGCGACTGTTGCGGCGATCCCACGGCTTCTCAGCGATCCTGTCTCTCTACCAGTTTTGCCTTGTAGCTCCAGCCTTAAGGCCTCATACACACGAGCATGTGCCGGCCGTGGTCGTATTGCGGCCCGCATATGGCGGGTCCGCAATTCATGGGCGCCGGCCGTGTGCACCCTGCATCTCGGATGTGGACTCATTCACTTGAATGGGTCCGCAATCCGGGAGATGCGGTGTGGAACGGAAGCACAGATCGTAAGCCCTGCCTCTGCACCGCAAAAAAAATAGAACATGTTAAATCTTTTTTGCGGTGCGTGCAGACGGATGAGGATCGTGGACCCCATTGAAGTGAATGGGTCCGCGATCCGCATGCAGCAGCCCCACGGTCTGTGCCCGTGCATTGCACGGTCACAGGCGACACACGTTCGTGTGCATGAGGCCTTACAGTTGAGGCAGTCTAGGCACTTGCACATTAAAGTCTATGGACATGTCAGCATATACTGTATATGTTGTGAAATATTCACAGTGCCTATGCTGAGGAACATCAGAAAACCATTATAAGTTAAATTTCAAGAAAAACATTCCTGTTATAATCTTACAAGAGAAAAAAAAACTTAGAAAGTAAGGTACTCACAGATTAAAAGCTCTCTTCCGATTCCTTTATTACCACTTTGGTTCTTGAGAGCTGTAATGAGTCCGGTTTATCCAGCGTCTCTTGTCTCACATTGTGCCATTTTTTATTTCCACGGCTCATATCTCGATGAGAAAGGTGACGAGAGATTTTACGTGCTAGACGGGCGAGGGTACCATCCTTGATCATGTAGTCTTGTTGTAACTCTTCTAATGATATTTCAATGTTACCTGTGTACCAGAATATCCAGCCGACCAGGCTCAGAAAGACAAGAATGGCACCAGTGTAAATCAACAGGTCACCATAATCCTGGCCATTAAGCTGCAGTTCTGCAAAGATCCCAACGAGCAGAGACGTTATACCGATTAGGTCCATCAGAACCGCTACGAGAAGAGCAAATCGACACCGCTCTAAAGCCATGTTTTACTGACTTAGTAAGCCTGGAAAAATCAGAAAACCTACAGCAGGGCGGACACCAAGAAACAAGCCATTAGATTGTGAAAAGTAACATAGAACTAGTCTGACTGGTTTCAGAAAGGAGGGGAGGAGGTGGAAGAGATCAGTTTTCATTTTGTCTTTTTTTTTTAACCTCTTCCAGGTTTAAATATCCGGGGCTTTTAAAAGGAAGACAAAGTGAAACATTTTATTCTCTGTTCCCTGTAATTCAGTGTGTTTGGCTTGTGAGATAAGATGAACATTGGAAAATAAAGACCAATCAGAAATGAGTACAATTATTTTATTCTCCTATTCCAGTTATTTCAAGTTATCATCTAACCAGAAGGTAGGGGGAAACTATTGGATGAGTGGCAGTCTGACTGCTGGGACCCCTACTGATCATGAGAACGGGGGCTCTGTACCCCACTGGATTCACAAAATGACTGGAGCTACAGGTAGAGCATGCAAACTTCCCCTCCATTCATCTTTAGGGTAGGGCTACTATTTGTCTCAGCAGTGTCGTGTGACATTTTTTATACTGATAGTCAATGGTGTTGCATTGTGACATGTGGTATGCTGCAACTGCGACTTGACAGTCACACAAAAATCCATCCAAGTTGAATTTTTGTGCATCTGTCACGTCACAACATGTCGCAGTGCAACACGATTGACATTACAAAAAATGTTGCGCGACATTGTGCAACAAGTGGAGTTGTACCCATTTTGTCGCTAGAAAAGTGGTTGTTTAGCCCTAGTCTTATAAAACTGCTGAAAATAGCCGAGTGCTGTACTGACTTTTAGGCTACTTTCACACTAGCGTTTTATAATTCCGGTATTGAGTTCCGTCATAGGGGCTCAATACTGGAATAAAACCCTTCAGTTTTGTCCCCATTCATTGTCAATGGGGACAAAACTGAACTGAAGACGACGGAATGCTCCTAAAAGCATTCCGTTCCGTCTTCAGACCGGAGAGCAAACCGCAGCATGCTGCGGTTTGCTCTCCGGTCCAGGCATCCGCACCAAGATGGATCCGTCATGACCCCCAATGAAAGTCAATGGGGACGGATCTGTTTGGTGTGACACAATGGTGAACGGATCCGTCCTCCATTGACTTTCAATGGAGTTCATGACGGATCCGTCATCTCCACACATACATACATATACACATACAGACATACACATAAACATACACAGACATATACACACACAAATACATACTTACATGCTCCCGGCAGGTCTCCACAGTGCAGGAGGAGCAGGACGGCGCACACATAGGATGATTCCACCTGGTGCCCAGCAGTGGGCGCTGTGGGGAATCATCCTATGTGCGCGCCGTCCTGCTCCTCCTGCACTGTGGAGACCTGCCGGAAGTATGTGTGTGTATTTGTATGTGTATATGTCTGTGTGTGTATGTACTGTGTGACGTGTGGGGCCGGAGCGCGGTTCCGGCCCCACACATGTCCCTGCGGCAGCATGGATCCGGCGGCACCCTTCACCTGCCGTATCCGTGCTGCCGCTAATGTGAAAGAGGCCTTAGTTGTCTTTCTTTCAGATTTTGTCACCTGAAATTTTGGCACAAAGGGAGAAATCTATCATCTCCCTTGCGGCAAAAAAATGGCTTCAAAAAGTTGCAAGCTGTGTGTTTGTGACTTTTTAAATGCAACTTAAAAAAAGGCAAAAGTGCCAGAAATCTACAGCAGCTCTGAGCTGTCCTAGATTTCTGTTTAGGTGCACGGACTGCCTGAGGATGCACCTAATTTATGACGAGGCGTGTGCCTCGTTATAAATTAGGGGCATCCTGCAGAAGCGCAGGAGATATCAAGACAGCGCAGAAAGCACTGGTCTTAATAAATTTCTTCCAAAATGTCACATTTTAGGCTACTTTCACACTTTTGTTGTTGTTTTCCGGTATTGAGATCAGGCAGAGGATCCCTGATCCCTGCTACCCAAATATCCTGGCCACAACAGGTGTTGTGTGACCAGTGTCGCCGTGTAGCTCTAGCCTTAGGTTTATGGATGAGACAAATTTGTCACACAACAGGTGACATTTGATAAATGTGGCACAAAGTACCCCAACACAGACTAAAGCAAAACTGACTTCAAATATTCTCCTCATGATAAATTTCCCTGTCTTTCCCCATGTCTTCTTTCTGCTCAGCGATGCCCCCTTGTTGAGCACAGCAAAAAACTTTATAAAATGTGGAAAAATGTGACAAATTGAAATACAATTCTAGACAGTCTAGGTACAGGGTCAATAGTGACTCTGAACCATTTTCTGTTTTTGCAATTTTTTTTTCAAAATGCAGCATGTACTGGGTGTGATGCTTTTTCTGGTGTTTTATTCCATTGAAAAATGTCAGAAAAAACATGTTTTAAATGTTACAAATAAAAGAAGAGATAACTAGTATGTGTGAATGAAGTAATATTTATTAATTTTCAGTTTAATCCCTTATAAGGACTGGGCCAATTCACCTAGCTATATGAGGGCTTATTTTTTTAATGGAACCATATAATTAAACATAGCATGTATTAGAAAATGTTTTTTGTTTTTTTGGGGGGGTATGAAGAAAAAAAAGAAAAATGTTGCCATGTTTTTTGTGTTTATAACATTTAGGGCTCTTTCACACGAGCGGATGACGTCCGAGGAATCCGCTGCGTGTAAGAGAGCCAAGCCCCGTGCCGGACAGTAGAGACATGGAGCATTAACATGATTGATAATGAGATAAAGTTGTCACTGTGATTTTGTAGTAAAAAGATCACAGAGAGGCACGGAGCATTATTATTCATGTTAATGCTCATTGTCATTCATCTTGCAACTCCTCCTCTTCTGTGAGCTTATATCCTGTCCTGCAGTCTTTTTCTGTTTGTCAGGCATGCCTCACAGAGCAGTAGTGACTAAACTCCATGTATCGTAAGGACCTTCTGATGTCACAGGATCATTTGACATTGGTGGACTCAATTCCAAACTGACCTTGTGCCTCACCGTTAACACCATCAATAGGGTTAGTTATTATTATGTTTATATTATATTACTAATCTTTGTCACCAGAACGAATGGGATATAGATATTTCCCTGATGGTAGATGCCGTGGCTGCTTCAAATGCACGTGACTTTAGCTTGTAATGTGACCATGCATTTTAGACACAACCATCAGAGAGCTCGAAGAGAGGATTTTGCTTTGACCGCTATCATAATTTTTTAAGGTATATTCAATATATTACCTAAAAACATCTCCCTCACTGGAATTCTACATGCAACTGATGTTTCTAGGGGAATGAGTATAGAAAGTTCATTATCTTCCATTGCTTGTAAAGGAGATTACCACAAACATTCATCAGAGACTTCTGTTACATATAATGTTGGCAGAATACAATGTGAGGCAAATATCCTAGGCCAACAGAACTGGGAGTCCTGGTTTTGTACTTGACTCTGCCTGCTAGAAGAAATAAGATGAGATACAGCTGCAGAAGGGCCATTCCTACAGGGGCTTCAAGTGAGTCATCAGGCATGCCAGATATGTGACATTGTGCAAAAGGAGTATTGTCCATGACCCTGTTGTTGAATAACTGGTTGGAAAGAGGAATGGCATGCAAGGGACCGAACTTATTAAAAATGGGGAAAGTGTAAGGAGGTTGATCTGAAAAATTCACCCCCTTTTAACCCCTTCCCGCCCAGTGCCATACATGTACAGCGCTGCGGGAAGTGACTTCCCGCCCAGCGCCGTAGTACTACAGCGCGCTGATCGGGCGGGTGCAGGAGCTGCGCCCGCCCGATCAGCTGCGGGGGACTGGCTGTGCCCAGTACCTGGACCCCTGCTGTATGCACCAGCATCGGTGAAAACACGGATGTCGGTGCATTAATCCTCGATGTGCCGCGGTCAGCGCTGACCGTGGCACATGCGATGCGGGTGACAGGAAGGGGAGTCCATCGCGGACCCGATGGCAGGGAAGGCAGCCCGATGCCTTCCTTAGGCATCGTGGCTGCCTTCTACGGAAGCCTGTGAGATCCAACCCCCTAGATCTCACAGGAAGCAGGCTATAAGTGTATTACTGTGTGTAATACACTTACAGCCAATGCATTACAATACAGAAGTATTGTAATGCATTGTAAAGGGGATCAGACCCCCAAAAGTAAAAAAAAAGTGTGAAAAAAAGTTAAAAAATTAAGTTTAAAAAAAAAAGTTTCAAGTAAAAAACAACAAAACAAACTCCCCTTTCCCAAAATAAAGTTTAAAAAAATTGTAAAAAAAAGGGATAAAAAGAAAAGTAGTCATATTAGGTATCGCCGTGTCCATAACAATCTGCTCTATAAAAATATCCCATTATATTCCCCCTCAGGTGAATGCTGTAATTTTTTTTTTAAATAACTATGACAAAACAGCCCTTTTTTGTCACCTTGCCTCACAAAAAGTGTAACACCAAGCGATCAAAAGTCTTATGTACCCCAAAATGGTACCAATCAAACCGCCATCTCATTCCGCAAAAAATGAGACCCTACCTAAGACAATCACCAGAAAAATAAAAAAAAATATGGCAACACAAAAACAAGATTTAATTCTGTTCAAAAATTAATTTACTGTGTAAAACTTAACAAAAATAAAAATAATAGACATATTGGGTATCGCCACGTCCGTAACAACCTGCTCTATAAAAATATCACATGATTTGCCTCTTCAGGTGAATGCTGTAAAAAAAACTTTAAAAAACTGCGTCAAAACAGCTATTTTTTTTCACCTTGACTGACAAAAAGTGTAATACCAAGCGATCAAAAAGTCTTATGTACCCCAAAATGGTACCAATGAAACGTCACCTCATCCCGCAAAAAATAAGACCCCACATAAGATAATAACTTAAAAAAATAAAAACCAATCCATCAAAATCTGCGCTGCAAAATCCATATAGTGCTCCTTCTGTTCTGAATCCTGCCATGTGCCCCCACAGCAGTTTACCACCACATATGGGGTGTTTCGGTATTCAGGAGAAAATGGGTAACAAATTATTGGGTGTTTTTCTTCTGTTAATCCTTGTGAAAATGAAAAATTTGGGGCTAGAGCAACATTTTATTGGAAGAAATGAAACTTTTCATTTTCACAGCTAAGTGTTTCCAAATTCCGTAAAACGCTTAGGGGGTCAAAGTGGTCAGTACACCCCTTAATATATTCTTTAAAGGGTGTAGTTTCCAAAATGGGGTCACTTTTTGATGGTTTCCACTGTAGGGGTACGTCAGGGTCTCTCAATTACAAAATGGTGCCTAAAAACCATTCTAGCAAAATCTGCTTCCAAAATCTATATGGCGCTCCTTTTCTTCTGACCACTGCCACCTGCCCATAGAGTAGTTTACCACCACATATAGGGGTATTTCTGTAAACTGCAGAATCTGAGTAATGTATATTGAGGTTTAGTTTGCTGTTTAACTTTGCTGTGTTGCAAGAAAAAAATGATTAACATGAAAAAACTGCATAAAAATGAAATTTTGAAATTTCGCCTCCATTTTCCTTTAATTCTTGTGAAACACCTAAATGGTTAACAAAGTTTGTAATGTCAGTTTTAAATAATTTGAGGGGTGTTGTTTCTAAAATGGGGTCATTTATGGGTGATTTCCATTATGTAAGCCCCTCAAAATCACTTTATAACTGGTGCTTAAAAAAATGGTTTTGGAAATTTTGTTGAAAATTTGAAAAGTGGCTTCTAAACTTCTAAGCTTTCTAACGTCCTAAAAAAGTAAAATGACATTTATAAAATGATGCCAACATAAAGTAGACATATGGGGAATGATGACTGATAACTATTTTATAAGGTATTACTATCTGTCTTAAAAGTAGAGAAATTCAAATTTTGAAAATTGTGAATTTTTCAAAATTTTTGTAAATTTGGGATTTTTTAAAATATAAAGGAAAAATATATTGACTCAAATTTACCACTGTCGTGAAGTACAATGTGTCACGAGATAATCTCAGAATGGCTTGGATAAGTTAAAGTGTTCCAAAGTTATTACCACATAAAGTGACACATGTCAGATTAGCAAAAAATGGCCTGGGCAGGAAGGTGAAAACAGGCCCGGGGTTGAAAGGGTTAATGTTGTAATGTTGCATTGTGCTACAATGTCCAAAGTAAACACTGTGGAGTTGAACTATGTGAAGCAGCCTTTACCCTCACCTACTATGGCTGGTCTCTGCATAAGGCCTCTTTCACACAACAGTATTTTTTGCAGGCTCCGATGTGGATCATGTGAAAAATGCGGACCCATTCATTTCTATGGGTCCGCAAAAAATACTGAGAGCATACTGTGTGCTGTCCGCATCCATATGCCCGTTCTGTAGCCCCGTAAAAAAAATAGAACATGTCCTATTCTTGTCCATATTACGGACAATAATAGTACTGTTCTATTAGGGGCCAGCTGTTCCATTTGGGAAAATACGGAATGCACAACAAAACACAACGTTCATGTGAAAGTAGCCTTATTGGCATATTACTCTTACATACATCTATAATTTTTCTAGGCAGAGTTGCCCCTGTCCCTTTTATTATATTTTAGACTTTGATTATGAAACTCATTGCCAATGTACATCATGCCAATGTGAACTTAGCTACATATAAACTTTATGTGCAGATGGCCAACTTTTATACTTTACATCCCTTGTGACCTACATACCTCTCTAGTGTCTATAATTCCTCAATAAGAAAGACATTGGGCAAAAATGGCATCCATGGAAGAGTTTCAAATCAATGTTTACAAAAAAAGAACCAGAAGGCTCATCTGGCATTTGCCTAAAAGCATATAGATAACCCCCAAGACTTTTAGGATAATATTCTGTGGACTGATGAGTCAAAGGTGGAACTTTTTTGAAAGACAGGGGTCCCATTACATCTACCGTAAAGCTAACACCACATTCCACCATAAGAAATCATCCCCAAGGTCATAATAATTAAGCTCGCAAGGTGTGCAACTGCGACCAGGTCAAATAGTTGGAAAATCGGTTGTCCATCCATCAAATCTCAGAAAGGGTTGGTTGAGAAGTTTCCTTAGTGCATCGATGGTGTCAACAGTGGTCATAGGTAGGCACTCACACATGTAGAGAGGGTTCTGGATGGTGAAGATGAGCATATGCACTCCAAGATAGCTGTATAAGATGAGCTGCTGTATCTCGAAGATGATCATGGCAACTCAAATTGGTTTTGCAGTAACCCCTGCAGTGACCACCTGGACTATAGGAAACTGTCTACTTGAAGCAGGACTGCATTCATACACTCCACTCCATTTCCCACTGACTTTTCACCATCGTCAAGAGCGCTTGCATTGATGCTGTGTGAGAGCCCATTGGTGGACTGAATGGCAAACAGTAGTTTTCAGTGATGAAAACTGGTTCTGCCTTGGTACTAATATTGGCCACATCAGAGTTTACTGGAGAGCTACTGCTGCCATCATGCACAGAGACACATAAGAACAAGGTGTCATGCAGGGGCGTAGCTAGAAGTGACTGGGCCCCACAGCAAACTTCTGTATGCCCCCCCCCCCCCCCGAGGACCCCAAGCGCCCCCCACCCCTTCACCGCCCCCGCACTTCCCAACTAGTCCCGATCTAGACCAGGCTGCCACGCCATCCTTTTCCTATAATATATATATATACTGTCTGTCATGTAGTGTCATTGTATAATACTGTTGTGGGGGCCCTGTCAAATCTTAACCCTCCTCCCATGCAACCCCCACACTACTGTGACTAGTCAAGATCCCCCCCCCCAACACACACATCCCTTACAGTCCCCTTAGATGGGGGAGGTAAAAAAAAGAGATTCAAAAGCTGAAATACTTATAACTAATACTGAAAACTCTTTATTGCCAGGATCAAAATATTTGACCTTTACAAGACTATGTTAAACTTTTTTATAGATACAGATTCCTGCAAAAAGATAAAAAATTCTTGGTATGCTTTGGACTTCCGAGGAACCTTCCCTGCCACAGTATTTCAATTCAAGGAAATTCTCTCTGTTTAGATAAATATAATGTTAATATACATAATACATGAAGATATTATGTATGTATGTATGTTTCATTATATAGAGCAGGGATCATAAACTTTTGGCACTCCAGCTACAGAGAAACTACAACTCCCAGCATGCACACTTGCTAAGCTGTTCTTGTAACCCCCATAGAAGTGAACTAAGCATCCTGGGTATAATAGTTTAGGAACTGCTGGAGTGCCAGAGGTTGCTGATCCCTGATATAGAGAATTGTATCACTGCTTTTGCCTAACTTTACATTTCCCTCCCTCCTGTAACCCTTTGTGAACTAGGACCCATCACCACACCAGACATGTATGTTTTATCAATTACACTGCATTCCACAACAAGCAATTCTGGATCATCTTTTCTCACAACTTTGCATTGTTTCTTTCCTCTGTTATTCAAGGTTTCTAAGTTCATTGCCAACTGTATTTACGAGATGGGGTATGTGTGTCTATACAGTCTAATGCAGACTCAGATTGTAGGGATGTACCCAATTGACAATGAACTCAGAAACTTAGAATAACAGGAAAATTACACAAGGTGGAGTTAAGAGAAATGATGACCAACAAGTGTTATATTGTTGGGAATACATTTATTTACTAAAGTGATATAGTGTCATGTTTTTCAAATTGTTCCAAGTATAATAAAAGTAGTGCATAACAAATAAAAGGTATAATAGTTTTATTAAAAACTTACCTGAAACACGTCAAATGAAATCAGAAGTTTCTTGTCTCCATCTCTTCTAGCTTGATTGTTCCAACTTGAAAAACATAACTACAACCTAAATAACAAAAGAAAATAGTTATTCTCACATAAAATGTACTATTTATATTTGAAAGTATAACAGACATTTTTAAATGTACTAAATTAAACACACATATAATACAACAAAAAACTTACCAGAAACCAAAAGAACCAGGAGAGGACCACCTCTGTCATTCACTCATATATTTCAACGGTAAACACGTAGAAGTGCAACAACAAAGCAATCTAGGGACACAAAAAAGGAAATATAACCCATCCATATACATGTACAATTCTGTTTCTACATTTAGAAATTATAGCAGGATTGGTTCAAACAATGTATGTAAAACTTACATTAACATAAAGAGAACTTGAAACCAAAGTAAATGGTGTTGCAACCTAGAGAAAAGAAACCAGCATTTAGTTTGTGCCTTTAAAAAGACCAGACCTTCAAACTGGTCAAACATTTGAGCAGCTAATAAAATCCAAAGGTGACCATACATATTTATTTACACTTGATCCAAATGGACAATATCTAAGAAAATGAATGATTGTCGGGTGAAATTTAACAATGACCAACAGTTTTAGGGGAACAACGGTAGAAAAGAAGTGTTCAATACCGATGTTGTCTGATAGGTAGATCTTTTGTTCAAAGAAAGACTGTGAACAAAAGCTCTTTCTTTCAAAGAACTTTCCATGAAAGATATTTCTGGACCTTTTTCATTGAACATGTATGGAAGTTTGACAGCCAATATAGTCTAAAATGGTTATTGCTGTGTCTGTGAAACCAGCGTTCACCAGATCCAATGTGTATGGTCAGCTTTACAGAGCTAAGAATTGAATATATAGTGAAACCTCTCCAAAAGACCAACTCAATGAGATGACCACCCCTTTATCCAAACCACATTTCTTGCTACATTATACATACTGACCTTTTTATTATTTTTCTTAGAGAACACCACTCCCCTAAATAATCATTTGAGAGGTATCACAGTATCTATTCAATCCTCACAGTATAAAAAGTGACACTCTTTCAGGAGTGTTACTTTAAACTGAATATATATTGCAATTCCAAAAAAGAAACTGTTAGTAAAACTTTTTGGTCAGTTCAGCAGGAAACGGTCAACTGCTTCAAACCTCCTAAACAGCTTTACACTTACACAGAAGACCGTTTCTTACAACACACGCCTGCGTGCCTTGAGTTCTGCAAACGTGTCCACAATGCTGTCTATGTCTAGTTTCCTAGCTCTCTCATTTTCAATGCTTAGCACTGCAAGTCCAGAAAGCCTCTGTTCGGACATAGTACTCCTCAAGTAGTTTTTAATCAATTTCAGCTTTGAAAACGATCTTTCAGCACTTGCTACTGTCACAGGTAGCGTTAAGAATAGTAGCAAGGCTACACACACATCTGGAAGTGTGGATGACAGTGCACTGTTGTCCACTAACAGGAGATGAGCAAGGTCACTGACAGAGGATGCCTTAAGGATCTCTTCTTTTAATGTAGATCGAAAACTTAGGAGCTGGCCAGGAAAAGAGCTTGTTAAATCTTCCTGGTAGATTTTTTGAAGATTTGATGCAGCATTAAAAAGCTCATCATCAGATGCAGATGAAAGCATCGTGGGCTGAATAATGTTGAAACGGCCAACAATCTGATCTATTCCTTTAAACCTGTTTAGAAGCTGTGATGTTATTACATCTAAACATGGGTAAAAAACAGTCACTTTAAAATGTTTTTCTGCATTGTTTAACCGCTCATCGACTGCCAATTCATCAAAATGACGCTTGACTTTGGGGATCCGTTTCTTTTGAAATTCAGGTAAAATGCCCCACTGTTGTGCAAGTGATGCCGCAGTTTGCTTTGCTTCTTGAAACTGATTCCGGAATTGGACCAGAGTGTCTGCAACATTTTTGATTAAACTGCAGGTTTTGGACAAGTCCATGTTTTTTGCTTGCAGAACTTTGGAAACTGCGTTAACTTTTTCCAGAATTTTTGTCTGGACAACTACTAAAAATATGAACTCAAATGATTCCATTTTTTTTTTTTAGCAGTGCTGCCTCTTCTCTTTCTTTATTTTTTGTTGAAATAAGAATGATTTTTGACAGGGCTTGCATCACATCTCGAAAACGGAAACGTAATGCAAGCAAGGATTCATAACGTGATGACCAACGAGTAGGGCACAGCTTCTTCAATGTCACGCTGGATTCACTTGTAAATGAGGAAAGTATATCCCACCGCCTAATACTGTCTGCAAAAAATGTATATATGATCTGCAGAACATCAAAGAAATTTGCAATTTCCTTTATGTTTGTCATTGCATCTTGCAAAACCAGATTAAGGTTGTGTGCTGCACAGTGCACATAAAGAGCATTTGGTTCTTTCTCTAAAATTTGGGCCTGCACTCCTGAGTATATGCCACTCATTGTCGCTGCTCCATCGTACCCCTGGCCACGACACTTGTGTAATGTTAGACCTTTGCTCTCTATGTAGGCTATGATATCATTTTCTATGCCTGCGGCACTCTGATCTTTCACAGCATGAAATCCCAAAAAAACATGTATTTTCACACTGGTTGCTCTGGTGTTCCCATCTCTAGCAACAGAAACGTACCAGAAAACCTGGCTTAGTTGGTCAACTTTTGAGATGTCTTGTGTCGTGTCCATAATGACAGAGTAGAATTGTGCCTGTTTAATTTCTGACACTATTTCCTTTTGCACTTGTTGCGAAAGAATTTGGATTATTTCATTTTGGATTTGGGGGCTAAGATATTTTGTTGTTCTTTGCAGCATTTGAATTAGTTCTTTTAGAATGGGATCGTACTCTGCTAACAGTTGATCTATGCAAAGAAAATTCCCATTATTAAGCTCACCTAAGTGCTCTCGATGCCCACGGAATGGTAGATTAGCCATTGACATGGTTAATGTCACATTTATAATTCTTTGCAGAACTTGCCTCCAAAAGTTTTTTTGCTGAATTATTTTTCTTTCGTGTTCCTCATCAAGAGTGCCCTTTTTCCTCCACTGGTCATATACCATACAGGCTTCAATGTGGGGATTGGAGCTCTCATGAGTTTGAATTTTTCTAGTTAAGTTTTTCCACTTATTAATACCCTTGGCCCATGCTGGTTCAAAACCCTGCTTTTTCCGATCGCCAAACAACCAGCATGGCTCACAATACACAGCATTGAGCTTCGGGAATAACATAGCCATGTGACAGGTAGTTTAAGTCCTGTTTGGGTAATCCTGTTATAATATTTGACAGAAAAACATCTTCTGTCACTGTCGTCATCTCTAGGAAAAGGACCAGGAGGTCTGCAAGGACCATGTGAGATAATGAATCTCTTGACTTTAGGGTCAGAAATATTCACAGGATAATTAGCCCTATCAGTGACATATTTCTCAGAAACAGCTGCATCTAAAATGTTGCTGGCAGAAGAGCTTGCAGCTTCACTGGTAATAATGGTATGAATTGGCTGATCTTCGGTAGGGTCTTGTACTAAGGTGATATCCCTAGCACATTCAATGTCTCCACCTTCTTCCATTATATTAGATTCTTCAAAAGAAGACAGGCTGGACTGAACATCCTCCTCTATTTGGGCACCAGCGACATTCACATCAGCAGGTTCTAAAGTTGTCTTCTGTGCAGCTGATGGTATTTCAGTATGGGCAGAAGACATGCTGGTCTGGGCAGCCTCCTCTACCTGATCTCCAGAGACATTCATATCAGAGGGTTCTGAAGTTGTCTTCTGTGCAGCTGATGGTATTTCGGTAGGGACAGAAGACATGCTGGTCTGGGCACCCTCGTCTACCTGGGCTCTTGCGACATTCACGTCATCAGTGGGTTCTAATGTTATCTTCTGTGCAGCTGATGGTATGTCAGTAGGGGCACTAGAGCTTTCACCCATACCTTTAGGAGCAGAAAAGTAGCTACTAATTTTAGCCATTTTTTGACTCTTTAGTTCCTCTTCCCTCTTCTTTTTACGCTTCTGAGCACCACTCAGATGCTGATAGGTTGACATATTGAGGGATTTATGTGGCTTTTGCAACCTCTCTGTAACAATAAAGTACCAAATACAAATAGGTCTTATGTGAGATGTTTATGCAAAATGCCACCAACATAGCTTACTTTGCACTCCCCACATATTATTACATGTACATTTAAACTCTATGTAAGTTATCAGATAACTTTCTAGAACAGGGATCACCAACTTTCGTCACTCCAGCTGCTGTGAAACTACAACTCCCAGCATGCAAGCTTACTTGGCTGTTCTTGTAAGGCTAGTTTCACACTAGCGGCAGCCAGGATCCGGCGGGTGAAAGGTCCCTCCGGATCTGGGCTGCCGCAGGTACACGTGTGGGGCCGGAACCGCGATCCTGAGAGGCAGCCGGAGCGAAAATACATGTTCAGGCCCCACATGTGTACCTGCGGCAGCTCGGATCCGGAGTGACCCTTCACCCGCCGGATCTGGGCTGTTGCTAGTGTAGAAGTAACCTAACTCCCACAGAAGTGAAAGGAGGATTTTGGGAGTTGTGGTTTCAGAACAGCTGCAGTGCCGGAGGTTGCTGATACCTGTCCTAGAATATGCCATTGTTTGCGTAAATATTAAGAATAACACTATATCCAACCATTGTCTTATACAAGGCATTTATCTCTCTGCACTATATCTTCCACTCTTCTCCCTGATCAAATAAGAGTATGACTCACTAACCCCCATCCCCCCTATAGACCTGCTATCTGTAATCTGACCTCAATGTCTATTTTGTTTACAACAGTGAGAAAGGCATAAATTCTTTTTAGGGGAGAAGGTAAAAGATAAGATATATCACAAACATTCTAAGATTTGTTTGCACCAGCCAAGTACAAGTTATAGGAAAAGTTACAAAATCGCAGTGAGATAAAGTTGTCAGTGTGATTTTGTAGTAAAAAGATCACAGAGAGGCACAGAGCGTTATCAATAATGCTCAGTGTCTCTGCTGTCCTGAACGGGGCTTGGCACTCTGTCACGCTGCAGATTCCACGCACAGGATCCGCTCATGTGAAAGAGCCCTTAAATGCACAGATTATCAGTAACAAGGGCTGAGCGTACTGATCTTCAAAGCCAAGATCCAAAATCAATTTGCTTTAAACTTTGTTATTGCCAAAGTATTGGGAGACTTCAGTCAATGACTTCGGTATTTGATTATTTAACTTAAAACAGATTTTAAACAGGTATCTGAAGTTGGCTTTAGAACCAAGGTACCAGTCAGTACTGAAGTCGATCCATATTAAAATCGTTTTAAAAAAATGCAAAGCACTGATTCTGCCCTAGGGCGTGCAGTCCTTTATTTTTGTCTCCTGCACAAATTTCCTATCCTTGCCCATGGAACCGCCATCCGGACATACTGGCATGTAATGCACTCTGTTTCATTTCCATTTTTTGCCAGGCCCACTGTAGTGAATGGTTATATATATGGGCCTAAAAAAAATAATCAACCTGGGGGAAAAAGTCTATTGTGTGCAGAGGTGTGCAAGCATCATAGACGCCTGTACAGGCAGTTT
This sequence comes from Rhinella marina, assembly GCA_900303285.1. Lineage (NCBI taxonomy): Eukaryota > Metazoa > Chordata > Amphibia > Anura > Bufonidae > Rhinella > Rhinella marina. The sequence continues at coordinate 4,432 of ONZH01002379.1, read as the reverse complement.
TACTCCCTAAAAAATGACTGATGCGTATGACTACGCACAATCATTTTACTGCCATTCATGAGCACACTGAGTGCTGTGAACGGCAGAGGCAGTGCAGCTATCCAATAACAGAGCTTTGTTGTTAGGGAGGAGGCTGCTGATTGGCCGGTATCAGGGGGCTGCTACGCCATTGGCTGCCCCTGTCACATCCCTCTTCTCCCGCGCTGAACGCAGCAGCAGCTTGCTTTTTAGTTATAAAAATGGGGAGCGCGCGCCACCCTCGTGTCATTGCCAGTTGTGGATAAAGTAACAGGGACAGCATGGGAACGGAGCCTCTGCTGTGCAAAGACCATTCACCCAGGTGACACCAGAAGTCCCCGCATGCCCTGCTTCTTCAGGTATCTGCTGCTGGGAGCTAGTGTGGAGGTTTATCAATGGAAAACTAATAACCAAGAGGCTAAACATAACCCTGTTTCTGACCCTTATGTTAAAACATAACTTTCCTTTGATTGCTCTAATACCTAAAGGAAAAAAAAAGATTTTTTAAAACCTGCTATTTCTCTAGATTACCTTATGTTTATAGTAGTGTTAATAGAGGTTCAAAGGTCTATTAAAGCAGGTACCCTACTTTTATAAACCTTTGAGCCTCTATTAACACTACTATAAACTAGAGAAATAGCAGGTTTTAAAAAATCTTTTTTTCCTTTTGGTATTAGAGCAATCAAAGGAAAGTTATGTTTTAACATAAGGGTCAGAAACAGGGTTATATTTAGCCTCTTGGTTATTAGTTTTTCTATGTAAGTACCCTGGACCAGAGGTCTAGTATCCCGTAAGGTTTATGTATGGAGTGCACTGTCCAGAGATCGCAGAGAGGACTATATGGTACACCATACTGTGTAACAGTCTGATATATTGTGTATAAGACTATAAGACTGTCCTATAACTGCCTCCTGTGCATTCGTCCCACACCCAAGCCACTGCCACTATGCCAACCACTCTCGCCAAGCCACCCACTGCTCCCCGCCACAACGACCAGATATCCCTGTTCAATCCTTATTGCATAGAGTTTTGCACAATCTACTGCTCCTATCCCTACGTGACAGATTTGGCGCTTAAAGAAAGGTAGGGATTCAGTCTTCTGAGCGATAATTTAAAATGGTCAAAATTTGCTATTTCTGCATGGAAGACATTATAGAGGAGACTGGTAATGGTTTCCCTGCAGAAATAGCAACATCTTAATGTTATATCGGCCTACGTATTATATATATGAGTAACTGCAATTTTCGTACTCCTGGGCTAAAAATACTCTTCAAAAATGGTCAGAGGAGTATTTTTGCTCTTCCAGAAAAAATGTAGCACGACCTCTGATTGTGTGCATGAGCTGTAATGTTGATGTCCTATCCAGATCAGTTATCAGTTTCACAAAAGCAGATCATTTCCTTAAAGGGTTTCTGTCACCAGTTTTTTCGGTATGAATCAGGCTGACATTAGAGATGTGCTAATGTCACCTGATTCCAAATATATATCTGTTTTATTTACTGGTGCCTCCATTTTTATATAAAATGAACTTTTATTTTACGCTAATAAGGCCTCTAGGTGCAAGGGGCGTTACCTCTGCTCCTAGAGGCTCTGTTGATTGACAGGACCAGGCAGAGAAGAAACACTCAATTCACCATACCTTTTAAGGACCTTCAATGATGTAATGACCATGTGATCAGTCACATGGTTAGGATCACACAAACAGCCTGTCTCCTCCTAAACATGTGACTGATCACATGGTCATGACATCATTGAAGGTCTTTAAAAGCTATGGTGAATGCAGTGTTTCTTCTCTGCCTGGTCCTGTCAATCAACAGAGCCTCTAGGAGCAGAGGTAACGCCCCTTGCACCTAGGAGCCTTATTTGCATAAAATAAAAGTTCATTTTATATAAAAATGGGGGCACCAGTAAATAAAACAGATATATATTTGGAATCAGGTGACATTAGCACATCTCTAATGTCAGCCTGATTCATACCGAAAAAACTGGTGACAGAAACCCTTTAAAGGGGTTTTCATTTTTTTTTTTCTTTTGATGACCCATTCTCAAAATAGGTCATCCTACCGATCAGCTGTTTGAAGAGAAAGCAGCACTCATACAAGCACTGCCTTCTCCTCATTGTTTGCCTGCTTGCCCTCACAACTGCATTCACTTCAATGGGACAGCTCCTTTTTGTCCAAGTGAATAGTAGGGTAATGTCCCATTGAAGTGAATGGGAATGCCATAGTTACAATTACACTGCGCTTCACTGCAGTGGGTAAGCAGGTTAACAATGAGGAGAAGTATGAGTGCTGCCTTCTCTTCAAACAGCTGATCGGTCGCCCCCTCCCCCACCGATCTGGATACGCCATGAATAGAAAAAAAAAAGACAAAGCCTTTAAGGAGATTCTCAGTAGTCTGCTGCTGCCCTTCTCTAACACCCTGCACATTCCAAGTCCCACTCAGTGTGGTTTGGCGGCCAGTGCCGGATGCCACGGAAGTCCATCCTTCTCCTCCTCTACTTTTACTTTGATGTAGAGGCTGAGAAGGAGACACTCGGGTCCACAGCACTGAAGCCAGCCGTACTCACCCTTTTTGGGATCTTTCTCACTGGACTGCAGTCTTCACTGACGTGCTCTTCTCCTCTTCAAGTTCTGCCGACGCACTGCTCCAAGCAATGAAATCTAGAAGGGAGAAAAAAAATCTTTGTAATATACTATTAGCCCAAGAGGGTAGAAAAAGTAAGGCGAGGGTGAGGGAACAGCCCGCTGGATCTGTGCTGCCCGCAGGTGCACGTGTGGGGCCGGAACTATACTGTATGGTGACATCACCGTGTTTATTTATAGTGTTGAGCGAGTTGCTGGACGGGAGGAATCACTACAAAGAAGAAGCCTGGAGGAGGTAAGTGGTCTGTGTTTGTTTTCTATTTTCAGGGTCGTGAATGCAGAGGACTACGTCGGATTCGGTGGACTACGTCGGACCCAGCTTTTTTTATTTTTTAAATAAATGGTCAACAGGGGTCTGGGGAGTGTTTATTTCAATAAAATGTTTTATACTTGTGTGTGGTTATTTTTTTTTTTTACAATACTACAGTTTTAGTAATCATGGCTATCTACAGAACGGCCCTGATTACTAATACTGGGCTTAGTGCTTGCCGGTATGGCAGGCCCAGCACTAAGGCTACTTTCACACTAGCGTTTTAAAATTCCGGTATTGAGTTCCGTTATAGGGGCTCAATACTGGAATAAAACGCTTCAGTTTTGTCCCCATTCATTGTCAATGGGGACAAAACTGAACTGAAGACAACGGAATGCTCCTGAAAGCATTCCGTTCCGTCTTCAGACGGAGAACAAACCGCAGCATGCTGCGGTTTGCTCTCCGGTCCAGGCATCCGCACCAAGACGGATCCGGAATGACCCCCAATGCAAGTCAATGGGGTGGATCCGTCTGGTGTGACCATAATGGTAACCGATCCGCCCTCCATTGACTTTCAATGGAGTCCATTACGGGATCCGGCTACACATAGACACATACAGACACAGACATAAACATAAACATAACACACATATAGACAAACAAACACACATACTACTACATGCTCCCGGCAGGTCTTCGGAGCATCAGAGGGACAGGACGGCTCACACAGGTCACGATTCCCACAGCGCCTCTGCTGGGCGCCTGGTGGAATCGTCATCTGATGACGATTCCACCAGGCGCCAGCAGAGGGCGCTGTGGGGAATCGTGACCTGTGTGAGCCGTCCTGTCTTCTGACGCTCGAAGAACCTGCCGGGAGATGTAAGTAGTATGTGTGTTTGTTTGTCTATATGTGTGTGTATGTTATGTATGTACTGTTGTGACATGTGTGGGGCCGGAGCGCGGTCCGGCTCACACATGTCACGCGGCAGGCTGATCCGGCAGCCCCTTACCTCGATAGGCCTGCCGCCAGTGTGAAAGTAGCCTAACCCCAACATCTCTTACCGGCACCATCCGCCACCAGGGGTGTCGGAAGAGCCGGGTCCGAGGACTGGACTTCTAAATTGAGGGTCAGTTCTGGGCGGCTGCAGGCTGGTACATTGGCTGGAGGGGCCAATAACCGTGTCCCTTCCCACCCTGGTAGTGCCAGGCTGCGCTTGCTGGTTGTAGCTGGCTGGTGAAGGAAAGGGGGGACCCCACGCCATTTTTTAAAAAAATTATTTTTAAAAAAAAATTGCGTGGGGTCCCCCTTTTTTCCTTCTCCGCCAGATACAACCAGAGCAGCAATCCTGGCACTACCAGGTGGGAAGGGACACGGTTATTGGCCCTTCCCAGCTAATGGTACCAGCCTGCAGCCGCTTGCCAGACCCTCAATTTTAGAAGGTCCGGTCCTGCGGGTACCCGGCTCTTCCCGGCACCCGGTGGCGGTGGTGCCGAGGTAATAGATGTTGGGGTTAGTGCT
>ONZH01002378.1:0-55520 GCA_900303285.1 Rhinella marina | reverse complement strand
TTGTACATAGGAGCAGTATTATAGTAGTTATATTCTTGTACATAGGAGGAGCAGTATTATAGTAGTTATATTCTTGTACATAGGAGGCAGTATTATAGTAGTTTATATTCTTGTACATAGGGCAGTATTATAGTAGTTATATTTCTTGTACATAGGGGCAGTATTATAGTAGTTATATTCTTGTACATAGGAGGCAGTATTATAGTAGTTATATTCTTGTAACATAGGAGGCAGTATTATAGTAGTTATATTCTTGTACATAGGAGCAGTATTATAGTAGTTATATTCTTGTACATAGGAGCAGTATTATAGTAGTTATATTCTTGTACATAGGAGCAGTATTATAGTAGTTATATCTTGTACATAGGAGCAGTAATTATAGTAGTTATATTCTTGTACATAGGAGCAGTATTATAGTAGTTATATTCTTGTACATAGGAGGCAGTATTATAGTAGTTATATTCTTGTACATAGGAGCAGTATTATATAGTAGTTATATTCTTGTACATAGGAGCAGTATTATAGTAGTTATATTCTTGTACATAGGAGCAGTATTATAGTAGTTATATTCTTGTACATAGGAGCAGTATTATAGTAGTTATATTCTTGTACATAGGAGCAGTATTATAGTAGTTATATTCTTGTACATAGGAGGCAGTATTATAGTAGTTATATTCTTGTACATAGGAGCAGTATTATAGTAGTTATATTCTTGTACATAGGAGCAGTATTATAGTAGTTATATTCTTGTACATAGGAGCAGTATTATAGTAGTTATATTCTTGTACATAGGAGCAGTATTATAGTAGTTATATTCTTGTACATAGGAGCAGTAATTATAGTAGTTATATTCTTGTACATAGGAGCAGTATTATAGTAGTTATATTCTTGTACATAGGAGGCAGTATTATATAGTAGTATTTATATTCTTGTACATAGGAGGCAGTATTATAGTAGTTATATTCTTGTACATAGGAGCAGTATTATAGTAGTTATATTCTTGTACATAGGAAGCAGTATTATAGTAGTTATATTCTTGTACATAGGAGCAGTATTATAGTAGTTATATTCTTGTACATAGGAGGCAGTATTATAGTAGTTATATTCTTGTACATAGGAGCAGTAATTATAGTAGTTATATTCTTGTACATAGGAGGCAGTATTATAGTAGTTATATTCTTGTACATAGGAGCAGTATTATAGTAGTTATATTCTTGTACATAGGAGGCAGTATTATAGTAGTTATATTCTTGTACATAGGAGCAGTATTATAGTAGTTATATTTCTTTATACATAGGAGGCAGTATTATAGTAGTTATATTCTTGTACATAGGAGCAGTATTATAGTAAGTTATATTCTTGTACATAGGAGGCAGTATTATAGTAGTTATATTCTTGTACATAGGAGCAGTAATTATAGTAGTTATATTCTTGTACATAGGAGCAGTATTATAGTAGTTTATATTCTTGTACATAGGAGCAGTATTATAGTAGTTTATATTCTTGTACATAGGAGGCAGTATTATAGTAGTTATATTCTTGTACATAGGAGCAGTAATTATAGTAGTTTATATTCTTGTACATAGGAGCAGTATTATAGTAGTTATATTCTTGTACATAGGAGCAGTATTATAGTAGTTTATATTCTTGTAACATAGGAGCAGTATTATAGTAGTTATATTCTTGTACATAGGTACATAGGCAGTAGTATTATATAGTAGTTATATTCTTGTACATAGGAGGCAGTATTATAGTAGTTATATTCTTGTACATAGGAGCAGTATTATAGTAGTTATATTTCTTTGTACATAGGAGCAGTATTATAGTAGTTATATTCTTGTACATAGGAGCAGTATTATAGTAGTTATATTCTTGTACATAGGAGGCAGTATTATAGTAGTTATATTTCTTGTACATAGGAAGCAGTATTATATAGTAGTTATATTCTTGTACATAGGAGCAGTATTATAGTAGTTATATTCTTGTACATAGGAAGCAGTATTATAGTAGTTATATTCTTGTACATAGGAGCAGTATTATAGTAGTTATATTCTTGTACATAGGAGCAGTATTATAGTAGTTATATTCTTGTACATAGGAGGCAGTATTATAGTAGTTATATTCTTGTACATAGGAGGCAGTATTATAGTAGTTATATTCTTGTACATAGGAAGCAGTATTATAGTAGTTATATTCTTGTACATAGGAGCAGTATTATAGTAGTTATATTCTTGTACATAGGAGGCAGTATTATAGTAGTTATATTCTTGTACATAGGAGCAGTATTATAGTAGTTATATTCTTGTACATAGGAGCAGTATTATAGTAGTTATATTCTTGTACATAGGAGCAGTATTATAGTAGTTATATTCTTGTACACAGAGGTAGCATTAGTAATCAGTGTGTGGAAGTGAAAAACATTTGTAGAAATTGATGCAATCATTAAAGGATGATAGAGATAATGACTTTCCTTAACTTCCATCCAGTCATGGAGCACTATTGTATTTGTCATTTTTGATCTTACCTCTTTCAGTGTGTCTGTCAGTCGCGGTTCACACTGTGTTCTTTGCTGGAAGACCAGGCAGGAGAGCAGGGCAGCGATCTCCTCAGGGTTGAGTGGTGACAGTGCTCCATCCAGCACCAGTTCAGTAACCAACAGTTCATGGCTGCTAACCTCACAAGCCACGCGGCCCTTCAGCTGCACCGCCCCGCCATCATCTATGTAATGTAAGGTGCGCAAGACCTGACATCACAGGAGGAAAGAGAGAACGAGCAAAGAGTTACTTGCATGTTCTGCAGAGGTGAGGACCTGCTCAACCCTGAAGATCCATCTCCATTGACTTACATTGATCCTTTGCTGGTACTCGGGCAAGAGGCTCAATGACTGGTCAGAAGTCAGGAAGCGGAGACGATCCAGCTCATCCACGACCTGTGATCGCTGCTCCAGACGGAGATACTAAAAAGAGACAAAATGGGTGGAGTCATGAGAACAAAATAACCAAAGGTGGGGGGGGGGGGATATTGTGTAAGGGTCAATGAGGACATCACCTGGGAGGTAAATCGAGGGCTGTTGGGGCAGCTGAAGTCTCTCAAGGATCCTTCCAGTCTCTTAATTCTGCTGACGCCCTCCACCACCTCCAGCTCCTTTAACTGCAGATCATTCACAGGACACAGTGGCGTTAGCGCTCCAGGGGGCAGGTCCGCCAACCGAGACAGCTCCTGCGTCACTCCAGACATTGCAGGGCCCGGAGGGTCATTTCTGTCAATGTATAAAAATGTGATGTGGTCCAGTAAAGTGGAGGAAAGTTTTTAGAATTGCAGATGTGTGCGGGATGGTGACTCTGGGGGTCTGTTACCTGAAGCGAGGGGTTTGGCTCCTGGTGACATCATCCAAAACTTTGTCGGCATGAACCCTTAATGTCTTACTAGTTATCATGAGAATTTCTGAGGGGCGGAGCTTCAGAAGCTTGCAGTCACATGGTCCTAGAGTGGGAGGGGCATATAAGTGAACACATTTGTAACATGTATATATAATATTCAAGCAATCACACAACTAAGGAGCTGGATCACGATTTGTCAGAACTTCAGGAAGGCCACAGAAATACAAAGTGGGGGTCATTAGGCAAATTTCAGGGGCAGATAGCGGCACAATGGTTAGTGGCCCCACTATGATCATACAGATGTAGAAAATGGTGAATGAGACAGGCCTGTCTTAGGCATAGGGGTCCATTCACGCTTCCGCATGAATGGATCGCAGCCATTCTGCAGTTTTGCGGAACGGGTGCGGACCCATTCATTTCAATGGGGCTGCAAAAGATGCGCATAGCGCATTGTGTGCTGTCCGCATCCGTTGTTCCGTTTCGCGGCCCAGCAAAAAAGATAGAGCATGTTTTATTCTTGTCTGCAGCCATCGAACAAGAATAGGCATTTCTATCACAGGGCCGGCCATGTGCGGTCTGCAAAATGCGGTATCCGTGTTTTGCGGACCGCAATAACACTTGTGGACGTGTGAATGGAGCCTAAATGTAAGACAGTTCAGAAACTGTCTTACATTTAGGACGGCGGTGAATGCGCCAAAGTTATGGGGAGGCCAGCGGATCCACCACCAGTTAAGGGCTCTAAACGCCGGTCTTTAAACGTGCCCCATAATGTCCACACATTTCATAGACTTTTCGCTTCTTCTTACCCTCAGGTCGGAAGACTTTGCCCATTAAAAGATCATCTGGACATGGAACCGTCTTGCTCTCCTTCTCCCCACGATCGGTAGAGGCCATTTTATCACCTTGCTTCTTCTCACACAGCACCAGCGTGGTGTAGACCCTATTGGTGGCATCTGAAGACACCTGAAGGACAGAAGACAACGACTGCAGAACTCTAGACAAGTCCCTAGGTCTATAGTGAGCTCTGGCTTTAATCCTACCTGCAGGATCACTCCAGGCACCCAAGGGTGATACTCGGTACTGATGATGATGATCCGTCCCACACTTAGACACTTCATGCCATTCATGGATTTCGACCACCTTTTTCTGGATAATGAGAGGTTTATTGAACATGGGATAGTGTGTGCATAAGATCTTCAAGATATCTTCTGACGGGGGCGGACCATGATACCCTCTCCTTACTAAATGTTTGCTACCAATCACTATGTCTATAAAGTAAGGGCTCATGCACATGGCCGTGCCGGCCCGTGCCCGTATTGTGGTCCGCAATACAAGGGCACCGGCCGTGTGCAGCCCGCATCACGGATCGCGGACCCATTCACTTCAAGTGCCAAGTCCATCAGCTAAGCTCGTTCACGTTGATGTGGCAGAGCTGCAGTACCGGCCATGACCACACCCTTACGTATGGTGCTGTGACTGGATAAACAAGGGGGTCTGCACTTTTGTGATTGGTGGGGGTCTCGTGGATCATACACTGATCTCACTGTTTACTGTGCGGTCGTGTCCACCTGGGTTCATGGATAGTCAGGATGCCATACATCACAAGGCACATTACCTGCAGCATCTCCCTGGTGCGGACGAGTTCCTGCACCGTCACAAAATAGTCATAGAGGTCTGCAAGGTCCCCGGTGCATTCAATTTCCCCCATGTCGCCCAGAGTCTTGGTGAGAACCTTTATTCGCTCTTCATGGGCCTGTAAAACAAACACGTTGATTAAAGGGGGACTCTGCTTTGCACAATCTCTCCTTATTACAAGGGTTTATCGACAATAAGTTGATCGCAAAGTGTCCTTCTGTCGGGACCATCAGTGATCAGCTGTGATCTGTGAGACAATCTGGCTTTAAAGGGGTTGTCCGAGTTATTTTTTTGTTATTTGTATGCTTTTAACTAATCAAATATAACAGCTTTTCCAGCACTTTGTGCTTTTAAAGCTGCTGGTTTTTTAGATTTCACTCAGGGTCACATGACCTGTGGCCTGTGCACCAGCAGATAAGAGTCTGTACACGAGATGTCTCTGTACAGGCCACGCCCCCTGCACTGGTCACGCCCCCCCCCCCCTGTTCTGCCAGCTCCTGCTCTCTCCCTGGATTCTTTCAGATAAAACCCCTTCAGCCAGAACACACACAGGGCTCAAAGCTTTACAACAGTAGCAACAGGCAATGAAGAGACATTGCTGACACTGGAGACATTGCTGACACTGGAGGAGATCTGTAGAGTATTTCACAAGAACAGGTAGGGGGAAGTTTCTTTGTGCATCAGTAATATCATTGTACAGCTGGGGCTGTAGTTCTACACATACAACATGCTGCTGAGTATCCCAGCAGACAGACATGTCACTCAGGGCAGCACTTGTTTTCACTCCCTTTGCAGAGCAGGGGGAGGAGGGGCAGAGATTGCTATTACTGCAGGTAAACAAAGGCCAGAAGAGAACCAGGGAAATGAGGAAATAGAGATTATTTTTGCCTAAAACTTGCTTAACTTAGTTATAGATTGCTGCCCATCAGATTTACAGTACTATATATTTTTTTTTTTCATAACTCGGACAACCCCTTTAAATTCCTTGCAGCGCCACCACAGGGAGAAATGAGGCATTACACTGTGTCCATTGAAATCAATGGGTTGTTTGGGTAATGAAGACTTTCACACGGATATATAAGGTATTTTACTCGGTAATCCGGCATGGGACTATTTTTCCAGACCAGAGTTTACCGTATAGAACCAGTTCACACATCCACACAGCAGGGGGCCCGGTGCAGACCACCAGAAGCGCTCACCTTGCTATCTTTTTGGGTTCCAGCTTCAGCAAAACTCCTCTTCATCATGTCCTCTACTCTCAAAGCCTCAACGCGGAGGAGGTTCAGGATCATGGAGTACGTGAGACGGAACTGGGACTGCAGCTGCGTGGGCTTCCCCTGGACGGGAGGAGAGAATAAAAAATTAGAAGGAAAATAGAACATTGGGAAAGACACGATAAGCTTAACCCCTTGTGGGCAGGTGTAGGATATCCTCAGGATATGCCATACTTATCTGGGACTGACATCTATCTTGAGAACGGGCTCCTGTAGATGTCCCAGTTACAGTGGAAAAAAGTTGGGGGAAAAAGTATTAAAAAAAGAAAAAAGTATTAAAAAAATACAAATAAAAAATGTTAAAAAAAAATAATTTAAAAATGCAGTCGCCAACGGAAACCATCACCATAGTGAAATTAAACCTAAAAAAAATCTCTAAAACCATCTCTAAAAAAAAACAAACAAAAAAAACCCTTCTCTCTAAGTGTCAAGTAAAAAAAATTGCAAAAATTAATTTGGTAGTCAAACAAATAAAAAAAAAATTAGGGTCAGTAAACCACCACATGCACAAAATCACAAAAAGTTGCCTGGAGATTCAGGCCTTTTTTAGGCCCGATCATGAAAGGGTTAGCATGGAAACCCAACAGCGTTCTGTGACTGTATCATGGGGGTGCTGATGGGGGGACATCCCTGTCTAACCACAGCTGACACCTGTTGGTGAGGATGTGTCTGAACTGCAGATTTGGAGATTTCACCACCCCTTTGCATGGTTTCTGTACATACCGTATTTTTCACTTTATAAAGACTCCGTTTTTTCCCCCAAAAGTAGGGGTAAAATGGCCGTGCGTCTTATACAGTGAATACTAGTGAGGACTTCTATTATGGAAGCGCTCATTATTATGTAATAGCTGCCAGGAGCAGGGAAAGATACTCACCCTCCTGCTCTGCAGCTCCGCTCCGGCGCTCCTGTCTTCTCCGGCCAGCGCTGCACAGTCCTGACCCCGTACAGCTCCAGGACGTAATGCAGTCTATGACCTGACGCTGCACGCAGTCAGGTGACAGTGCAGCTCCAGCCGGAGAAGAGAGGAGCGTGACTTGCCGGAGAAGAAGAGGAGCCGCGGCGCAGGAGAGGTAAGCAGAGTTTTTTGTTTTGGGCTGATGGGGGTCTGAAAGGGCTGATCTGAGATCTGATGGGGTCTAAAAGGGCTGATCTGAGGTCTGATGGGGTCTGAAAGGGCTGATCTGAGGTATGATGGGGTCTGAAGGGCTGATCTGAGTCTGATGGGGTCTGAAGGGGCTGATGGGGGTCTGAAAGGGCTGATCTGAGGTCTGATGGGGTCTGAAAGGGCTGATGGGGGTCTGAAAGGGGTGATCTGAGGTCTGAAGGGGCTGATGGGGTCTGAAAGGGCTGATGAGGTCTGATGGGTCTGATGGAGGTCTGAAAGGGCTGATCTGAGGTCTGATGGGGTCTGAAAGGGCTGATCTGAGTCTTATGGGGGTCTGAAAGGGCTGATCTGAGGTCTTATGGGGGTCTGAAAGGGCTGATCTGAGGTCTGATGGGTCTGAAGGGCTGATGGGGTCTGAAAGGCTGATCTGAGGTCTGATGGGGTCTGAAGGGGCTGATGGGGGTCTGAAAGGGCTGATCTGAGGTCTGATGGAGGTCTGATGGGGTCTGAAAGGGCTGATCTGAGGTCTGATGGGGTCTGAAAGGGCTGATCTGAGGTCTGATGGTTCTGAAGGGGCTGATGGGGGGTCTGAAAGGGCTGATCTGAGGTCTGATGGGTCTGAAAGGCTGATCTGAGGTCTGATGGGGGTCTGAAAGGCTGATCTGAGGTCTGATGGGGCTGATGGGGGTCTGAGGCTGATCTGAGGTCTGATGGGGTCTGAAAGGGCTGATCTGAGTCTGATGGGGGTCTGAAAGGCTGATCTGAGGTCTGATGGGGGTCTGAAAGGGCTGATCTGAGTCTGAACTTTGATGGGGGTCTGAAGGCTGATCTGAGGTCTGATGGGGTCTGAAGGGGGTCTGAAAGGGCTGATCTGAGGTCTGAAAGGGCTGATCTGAGGTCTGATGGGGGTCTGACATGGAGGGCTGATATGGGGTCTGATGTGATGTCCTGATATTTATGGGGGGTCTGATATGAGGATCTGATAAAAAATATTTTTTCTTATTTTCCTACTCTAAAATCTGTGGTGCGTCTTATCATCGTGTGCATCTTATAAAGCGAAAAATATGGTATAATACTATATTACGGTATATCTACTTGTCTGCTCTGCCTCCACTCATAGCATATGGGGAGGACCTTGTCCGAACAATCACAGAATATTCCTGTCCATGTGATACTGATCTATGCCACACAATATGATAACGGCCGCATCGTCCTGCAGTCTCTTGTTTTACCACCTTTAGATATCTCATGTATTTATCTAAAAGAAGAAGGCGCAGCTCTCCAGAAGAAGAAGTGAAGTGTTTATTGCCCCATGTCTGTGCAATCTATCAGCTCTGTCCTCACAATCATTTCTAAAGACTTGAGCAATTGTTCTGAGGACAGAGCCGATACATTGCACGGACATGGAGCAATAAACACTTCACTATTGTCCATCTCCATTTGGAGAGCTGCAACTTTTTGATTTTTATTTAAAAGGCATCTGTCAGCAGTTCTGTACCTATTTGAGGTTTTATATATGCAAATGAGCCTCTAGGAGCAACGAGGGCGTTGTCATTACACCTAGAGGCTCTGCTCTCTCTGCAACTGCCACGTCTTCTGCACTTCATCACATCTGGCCCTGTCTATCTATCACATATCTATCTATCTATTTATCTGTCTATTATCTAATGTCTAACTATGTATCTATTATCTATCTATCCATTATCTATCTATCTATCTATTATCTAATGTCTAACTATGTATGTATCTATCTATCTAATATCTATGTATTATCTATCTAGCATCTATCTAATATCTATTTATTTATTATCTATCTATTTAATATCTACTATCTATCATTTATCTAATATCTAACTATGTATCTATCTATTTATCTATCTATATATCATTTATATAATATCTAACTATGTATCGATTATCTATAGTATCTATCTATCTATCTATCACCTATGTATTATCTATCTATTTAATATCTATCTATCTCATATCTCTCTCTCTCATATCTATCTATCTATCTATCTAAACTATCTATCTGTTTCTCATCCTCACCATCATCATCCTGTGCAGATCGCTCATTTCGGGCACATCAGATTTGCACAGTATGATCACCATTCCGGTGTTATCCAGCCCCCGTCGTCCGGCGCGTCCAGCCATCTGGATGTATTCTCCTGTATGAGGAAACACAGGCTATTACAGCCCCACTAATGTCACCCAATGAATACAATCCCAGAGCTCAGGAGGGGATGTAACTTACCTGGGGTCAGATCTCTGAAGTTGGAACCATCGTGTTTTCTGATTGAATCAAACACCACGGTACGAGCTGGCATGTTGACCCCCATGGCAAATGTCTCTGTGGCAAACAGGATCTGAGCAGTACAAAGAAAAACCATTACCCTGCAAGCAAACCAGTGTCGTTCCTCCTGTGTTACTGCTCCTGAAAATTAATGAATATATTGCCATTTCCTTTTTCCACAGGGTGTGTCCCTACACTCTGACATTCTCCAGTCAGTGCTGTAGGTGTCAGATGTTGAAGGGACGCACCTGATCGAAAAGGGAATAGTAACACTTGGTTTTCAATTTATTCACACTTTTTCCGTGGGAATAATAGAGGGAAGGCGCAGTTCAGAGTTCTAAGAAAAGATGCTGCAGAATTGTTATTTTATGGGGATCACATGCATTTACTATCAGACATGACAGACGAGCTCCCATGTCCTCTTTAGCCCCCTAACTGTTTTGCCCCAGTCCAGCTCCAGCAGTGGGAAAAGTAGCTAACTGGAGGGGGGAGGGCTGCTTTAGCTGCTGATATCTCTGCTTTGGTACCAGCTAGAAATATGGGCTTTGTCTGAAAATCTGACATTCCAAGCTTTCAAATAACACCAGACTGACAGCAATATCTTCAGTACAGGGGAAGATATCACTGATAGAAATCGGGATGCTGTAAATGCAGCTGAAAGTGAAAGTAAAAACAGGTTTTCCCCGCAATTATTCCCAACTCGATTTCTAACAGTGATTTCTCCTCTGTTGCTTGGACTTTAGCTGTCATTTTGGTCTCATATGAAAGCCTGGAATGTCAGCTTTCAAACAAGACCATTTGTTTCATTTGTTTGCATGTTTCTAGCTGCTACCATTCAGGAGATAGCAGCATCTAAAGCAGCCCTCGCCCCTCCAGGTAGCTACTTTTCCCACTGCCCAAACTGGACTTGGGCAGAACAGTTAGGTGGTTAAGGAACTGTAGATAGGATATCTTTAGCATAGTCTCAGTTTTCCACCCTCTGGGTCTTCTTGAAAGCCTGGAATGTCAGCTTTCAAACAAGACTAGTTGCATGTTTCTAGTTGCTACCATCTAAATCAGCCCTCCCCCTCCAGTTAGCTACTTTTCCCACTGCCCGAGCTGGAGTTAGGCAAAACAGTTAGGTGGTTAAAGGGGTTGGGCCAAGCTCTAACGTTATCCCCTTTCCACAGGTGGGGCCCAAATCCCCTTGAAATAACGGACTGTCAGGTTGTACATAACGGCTGTAGCTCCAGTCCTCTCTATGGGACTGTCGGAGATAGTGCTTTGTCCAGCAGTCTCACAGAGACTCCATTCATTCATGGGTACAGGACCCCCGTCTTGTGATCTTTAAGGGTCCCAGCAGTTGGACCCCCACCAATCAGGGATAACTTTAGAGTTTACCACCACCCCTTTAAGACTGGAAATCCTCTCTATGTCTAAATCCATTTTAGGTCAAAAGCTTTGGATTTCGATTGGTTGTCCCCACTGACCTTGACAAGTCCACGGCTGAACAACATCTCCACCACTTCCTTCAGGATGGGCAGGATTCCACTGTGATGGATCCCGATCCCTCTCTTCAAGAGGTCCAGCATATGTAATACCTGCCAACATCACAGGCATCATGTCATGACCATTCATCTCACCAGACATGCTGGGAGTTATAGTACTGCTGGACTGCAAACATAGGCGACGCCTGCAGGAGACAGAACAAACCTGGGGAAGCTGCCGATCGCCCCCGCGCAGCCGGCTCAGGCATTTGTTATAGTAGGTCTGGATTTCGCTCTTTTCGGACGCCGTACACAAGTCCACGGTGGTGAGAGCTCCTGCGTTCTGCTCACAGCGAGACCGGGAGAACGTGAACACCACGACAGGGAGCGCGTCCCTCTGCCGCAGGGACTGGATGAGAGAGAGCCAGGTGCCCTTATCCTGCAGGGACGGAGGTGACCATGAGGACACAGCTATCATACATCACGTGTCGCCTCTAATGTCACTTACGTGTCCAGCTCCGCCTCCGTGTGGGTGTTTGGCCCCAAATGTCTGGGAGTACTTTGAGGAACGCTCCTTCTTTGCTTCAACTGCGGCGTAGTATCTGAAGAGATACAGGAGATGTATTAGGCGATTACATTACAAGCAATTTCCCCATATAAAGCCCGAGACCCTCAGAGCGTGGGATAAATAGATATGCCGCCCTGTAGGCGCCTGCAGAGAATACAAGCGCCATTTATGGCATTGCTGTAAGTGACCGTCGTAACATGACGACATCCGCTATCACAGGCAGATCTAATACGGATTTCGACAGAAGCTCTGATTTCAGTAAGGCTACTTTCACACGAGCGTTTCTATTTTCTGGTACTGAGATTCGTCATGGGGTCTGAATACCGGAAACAAACACTTCCGTTTTGTCCCCATTCATTGCCAATGGGGACAAAACGTAACTGAACAGAACGGAGCGCTCCAAAACGCAATCCGTTCAGTTTGGTTGTGGTTTTCTTTCCGTCCTGGGATGTGGAGGAAGACGGATCCGTCATGACCCACAATGCAAGTCAATGGGACGGATCAGTTTTCTCTGACACAATCGAAAAAGGATCTGTCCCCCATTGACTTTCAATGGAGTTCATGACGGATCCGTCTTGGCTATGTTACAGATAATACAACCGGATCCGTCCATAACAGATGCAGATGGTTGTATGATCAGTAACGGAAGCGTTTTTTCTGATCCCTGCCGGATCCAGCAAAAACGCTGATGTGAAAGTAGGCTAAGTTTCTGAGCGCCACCAGGTGGCAGACAGAAATGTAACATTTATGGGACCCTGAAAAGAAAAAAATTGGGGATGGACAGGCAAGCTGTGCGAATAAGAACAGAATGAGAACTCCCTACTTGGCCAGAAATGTGATGCGCTGACTCCCCGCACGTCACCACTGCTGGTCAAAACTCACATGCCCTTGGTCACATCCAGGAACCAGGACAACCAGACCGGGTAAATTTATTTTCTTTATTATTGCATTGTAAAAAAAAACAAAAAAAAAAAAAAAACATTTTTCCCATTAACAAGTGTTGATGGTTTTGTCCCTGCAGCATGCATGTTTTCACATACAATGGCGTCTTTTTTTTTAGCCCCAACAAAGCACAATGCAATAATAAAAAAAAAAAAAACATTCTAAAAGGTGTCTGTAGCCTTCAAAGAGGTTTTCGGCTGTTTAAAGGGTTTTCTGTCACCAGTTTTTTCGGTATGAATCAGGCTGACATTAGAGATGTGCTAATGTCACCTGATTCCAAATATATATCTGTTTTATTTACTAGTGCCCCCATTTTTATATAAAATGAACTTTTATTTTATGCTAATAAGGCCTCTAGGTGCAAGGGGCGTTACCCCTGCTCCTAGAGGCTCTGTTGATTGACAGGACCAGGCAGAGAAGAAACACTCCATTCACCATAGCTTGCAAGGACCTTCAATGATGTCGTGACCATGTGATCAGTCACATGGTTTAGGAGGAGACAGGCTGTTTGTGTGATCCTAACCATGTGACTGATCACATGGTCATGACATCATTGAAGGTCCTTGCAAGCTATGGTGAATGGAGTGTTTCTTCTCTGCCTGGTCCTGTCAATCAACAGAGCCTCTAGGAGCAGGGGTAACGCCCCTTGCACCTAGAGGCCTTATTAGCATAAAATAAAAGATCATTTTATATAAAAATGGGGGCACCAGTAAATAAAACAGATATATATTTGGAATCAGGTGACATTAGCACATCTCTAATGTCAGCCTGATTCATACCGAAAAAACTGCTGACAGAAACCCTTTAATATTGATGACCTAAGCTCAGGATAGGTCATCAGTATCTGATCGGTGGGGGTCCGACACCCAGAACCCCCGACGATCAAGAGTTTGAAGAGGTCACAGTGCTCCGGTGAGTGCCATGGACTCTTTGCAGCTTACCTAAAACAGCGCTGTTGATTGCATAGTGGCTGTGCTTGGTATTGCAGCTCAGCCCCATTCACTAGTTCATGTGACTGACGAAAGTGATGTCGCTGGCCTAGGCAGAGGCCTTAGCACTCACAAAGCACTGCCGTCTGGTGGGGGTGTCAGGAGACGGACCCTACCAGGATGAAAACCTATCCTGAGGATACGTCATCAATAATCAAGGGTGAGATAACTTTTCAAAATAGGTTTTCATAACTCGAAAGTTTGGATTGGTAGGGTCGGAGCTCTGAGACCACCAACCATCCCTAAAACAAGGAGAGGCGCACACATATCTCATGCTCTCTCCTCACGCAGCACCAGAGTGCCATATGTGCACACTTCTCTGCACTCTTTCTAGAGATTGGTGGGGATCTCAGCACCCCCACAGATCTAAGCTTTAGATGTGTCTCTATGACATATCAAATGTTTTAAGAAAAGTGACTGTTTAGGGAGGGTCCGAATCCCTGCACCCAAACCAATCAGCTGTTTGAAGGGATGAGCGTTGTGAACTTTGGATACCAAGCACAGCGCTGCACATTGTGTAGTGGCTATGTTTGGTAAGGCAGCTCAATCCCATTGACTTGCATTGGGATGAGAGGGAGGTCACAGACCAAAGGAAGAGACCACAGCATTTGAATTAATGTCATAGCCCCTTCCAACAGCTGATCGCTGGGGGTACTGGGAGTTTGATCCCACTGATCAGATAGTTGTGGCTTATAGAAGATTAAAGGGGTTCTCCGGGAATTAAGAAAATGAAAATACTTAAATATAACTTTATTATAAATATATTCCCAAATACCTTTCATTAGTTATAATGGTTCGTTTTGTCTGGGGAGCAATGATTAGGAGAAACAAAATGGCCACCGTCCTACTAGTTCACACAAAACCTATACAGGAGGACAAGTTACATCACAACACTGAGGTAAAGAGCTGCCTCATCCTCCTCTCTGCTTGTCAGTATACAGCTGATAAGATCTTCAGCTGAATCTCTGTAAGAATGGAGTTCATGAGGAAACATGAAGTACAGAGGGAAAGGTGTGGATAATGAGCAGCAGCTATTATATGCAGTCTCCATTACCACAGTCTGTCCTGTCCGTCCTCTCTGTACTTCATGTCTCCTCATGAACTCTATTCCTACAGAGATTCAGCTGAAGATCTTATCATCTGTATTCAAGATAATAACCCCTGACAGGTAGAGCAGAGAGGAGGATGAGGCAGCTCTTTACCTCAGTGTTGTGAAGTAACTTGTCCTCCTGTGTGATTAGGACAGGTTTTGTGTACTCTAATAGGACGGCGGCCATTTTATTTCCCCTGATGATTGCTCCCCAGACAAAACGAGCCGTTATAACTAATGAAAGGTATTTGGGAAAATATTTATCATAAAGTTATATTTAAGTATTTTAATTTTCTTAATTCCCGGAGAACCCCTTTAAAGTACCGGACAATTTGGAAATATTTTATTTTATGATGCTTTTAAAGGGGTTGGCCCAATTCAGACATTGCTGGCTAGGATAGGCCATCAATGTCACATTAGATAAATAGAAAATCTGATGACTCCATTACAACACACAGAATGGTTCAATGTAGAAAAATTTTTTTAAAAACACCCTAGGGAAACTATTTAAAGGGAACCTGTCATCACCTTTATGCTCCCCATACTAATGGCAGAATAAAGTAGAGACAGGTGAGTTGATTTCAGCGGTCTCTCATTTATAAGTTAAAAGTAAGTGGTTGCAGAGAACCAACATCACAATCATTGCAGACTAGGCCTGGAAAAGAGTCACGGCCGCCTGAGAAGAGTCCTGGTTATTCATGAATTCCTGCTCTCCCTGCCCACCTGCTGATGACTGACAGGCTTCTACCTAGTTTTCTCCCTTTCTGTCTAGGAGAGAACTGCCAATCATCAGCAGGTGGGCGGAGAGCAGGAGATGATGAATAACCAGGACTCTTCTCAGGTAGATTTGACTCTTTTCATGGCCTGAGCTGCAGTGATTATGATGCTGGTTCTCAGCAACCACTTACTTTTAGCTCATGAGTGACACATCGCTGAAATCAGCATTTCTGTCACTAATTTACACTGCCCTCAGTGAGGTCATCATAAAATTCATGACAGGTTCCCTTTAAAACATTTATAAAATATGTGCATATGTG
This sequence comes from Rhinella marina, assembly GCA_900303285.1. Classification (NCBI taxonomy): domain Eukaryota; kingdom Metazoa; phylum Chordata; class Amphibia; order Anura; family Bufonidae; genus Rhinella; species Rhinella marina. Next base: position 39,740 of record ONZH01002378.1, on the reverse strand, counting down.
TTACACCTGTGTCTTAATATTAATGTTAAGTTATATATTTATATATTCTTTTGTTTTAATTTTTTATTTTATGTTTTTTTGTTTTAGGATTTGTATTTGCTAAACCTTTTATTTATATTTACTGTAATTGAAAATTACAATAAAAAGATTATTAAAAAAAAATGCCACACAGGTACAGGTCCCACTCCTATCTCCAGAATGGGGCTCCCTGAAGTGAACGCAGAGCAGTTGCGCATTTGTGACCACCCTCCGTTCACCGCTATGGGACTTGTGAAAACAGTCGAGTGCGTCCGCTTGCCTATTTTTGGAACTTCCATAGTGATGAATGGAGAACACGCCGCACATGCGCTTCCACCTCCCCATTCACGATTATGGGATGTAGTAGTATAAATGGAAGGCAGGTGCCACGGAACATCCTTGGCAGGGACTGATGGGCGAGGCTCTTACCCCTTGGTCTGGAAGTTTCCAGTAGCGTCCAGGAGAAGGAAGAACTGATTCTGCGTCTTCTGACTGTTTCCCGTATACAGGTAATGCTCTAACGGCACCGGTCTCTTCGTTGTACTGATGACGTAAAGCTTCTTCTTCTTAATTCTCCTGTAAGATATAATTACACAGCAGCAGTTAAAGGGGTCCTCTCACTCCAGCAAGTGCCATTTATCATGTAGAGAAAGTGAATACAAGGCACTTACTAATGTATTGTGATCGTTCATATTGCTTCCTTCGCTGGCTGGATTCTATTTTTCTACATTATTCACCGTGAGGGATCAATGTAATTTCAAAATGCTTTTGAAATTTTTGGACAGGGCGATATTTATTATTATTATTTTTTTTTTTATTCTTTTTATTTTGTATATGATAAAAGGAAAAAGAGGAGGTGAGTTTTTAATATTATTTTTTTCATATTCCTAAAAATGTTTTTCATTCGTTTTTTTACACCCCCCTAGGGTACTTGAACCTGCAATTGTTTGAACACCTGTACAATGCACTGTTGCATATTGTTAATTTATCATTATTCTAGGTTTAAAAAAAACTTTCAGCTGTTTTAGAGATACAGGGGTTAAAAATCAGTCTGCTCAGGCCTGTCAGCTGACACTCATGTGGAACCTTATATCTGATTTCCTGACCTGATAAATACTCATTTAAGCCATACTGTTATCAGTTTGGTAACAGTTAAGCTATTATGAGTGTTTATGAGGTCAGGAGATCAGAAATAAGGCTTCACTTGAGAAGTCAGCTGACGGGACTAAGAAGAGATACTCTACAAACAGACTGATCTTTAACCCCTTTATCTCAAAAAGAGCTCGAATTTTTTTTAAAGACCAATTGAATAAATAATTTTAGCCCAAAATGGGTAAAATGCAACCATAAAAAATACCCAGAAGGTGTCCACTGCCTTTAGTGCAATATTAGGCTCCTGGCTGCTATAACAACCCTCGGCCTCACTGGAAACGGATTTGCTCAGTGAACTCAGAATGGGGGCTCGGTGTGGGATGCAAGGAAGAAAAGACGTGGCTGATAAGTGGAGAAAGAGGCTTTTTATGTCATAAGACATAAATTTTGCTATCTACAACTACTCTTTTTTGGTTTAGAAAGCACATTTTCAAGGAAATTGTGAGTCAATAGCCAGAGCGGACAGTATCTCTCGCTCTGGATGTCCTTGCATTGCACGGAAGGGCCCACTAAATTCAATAAGAACTGTGTAATGTTTCATTTGTCCTGTGGGGGTGCTGCAGGGGAACCGAACTCAGCCATGATCCCGGCACCAGAACCAAATATCACTGGAGAACCCTTCTACATAAAGGGATTATTCAAAACAAACAACCCCTTTAACCCCCTAACTGTTTTGCCAGAGTGGAGCTCCAGCAGTGGGAAAAGTAGCTAACTGGAGGGGGGAGGGCTGCTTTAGATGCTGCTACCTCCTGAATGGACATGCAACTGATCTTGTTTGAAAGCAGACATTCCAAGCTTTCAGACAATACCAGAATGACAGCAATATGTTCAGTACAGAGGAAGATATCACTGATAGAAATCGGGATGCTGTGAATGTAGCTGAAAGTGAAAGTAAAAATAGGTTTTACCGCAATTATTCCCGACTTTATTTCTAACAGTGATTTATCCTCTGTTGCTTGGACTTTAGCTGTGATTTTGGTATTTTATGAAAGCCTGGACTGTCAGCTTTCAAACAAGACCAGTTGCATGTTTCTAGCTGCTACCATTCAGGAGATAGCAACATGTAAAGCAGCCCTCCCCCCTCCAGTGAGCTACTTTTCACACTGTCCGAGCTGGACTCGGGCAAAACAGTTAGGTGGTTAAGTATGTGATACGGGCAGATGAGGATAATTGGTCCTGTTTTGGCCACCATATATAATTATACCGCCACAATGACTATACGTAAACTAGCACGTGCAATGACTCACCCGATCCAATCTGCAAACTCCACGGTGTTGGGGACGGTGGCGCTCAGCAGAATGATATTCACATGCTCCGGCAGCATGATAAGGACCTCTTCCCATACAACACCGCGCTGGGAGGGGGAGGGGCATAGAAGAAGGGTTAATAAGGCGGTGAGTGGAACCCACCTCAGTATGATTAAGATAAGCACTTACCTCAGCGTCATTAATATAATGAACCTCATCAAAGACGACCCATTCTAAGTCTCGGATCACGTCAGAGCCATTGTACAGCATGGACCTGGGAGGGTGAAGAGTAGAGGGTGAGGAGGAAACCGCCAGCAGGAAGGCTCAAGATAAAGTGTCATCTTAATGTAGGTTCACCACTTTACATATTGTGAACTACAGCACACTGCATTACTTATCCTGTACTATACTTCAGAGCAGCATTCACAATTCTGCAGGCTTCCGAGATGAAAGCTGAGCCATAGAACAAGTGATATACCTTAAGATCTCTGTGGTCATGATAAGACATGATGCATTGGTATACAGCTGGACGTCTCCAGTGATCAGACCGACATCTCCAAAGGTGATCTTGAAATCCCGGAATTTCTGATTGGACAGTGCCTTGATGGGAGAGGTGTATATAGATCTAAGGAAGACGATAAACGAGTGCAGTTATGTCAGATGGTCCAGGTTCTGTTACACTGACAGACGTGGCTGTATAGTCCCATGAGGGTCAGGCCCAGATCTCACTCACCTGGTCATGTGCTTGAGAGACAAGGCTATGGCGTACTCAGCCACCACCGTCTTCCCTGCAGACGTGTGAGCGGCGATGAAGACCGAGGAGCCGGCCTCCAGGCACTGCACGGCCTTCTTCTGAAAGGTGTCCAGCTCGAACGGATGCTGCAAGGAAAGTCACGCTGAACCATAAGAAAGAAGCTCATATCGCTATAATGGTAAGTTCTGTGACCAGAACACAGGGGGCGCTCTGATCACATCCTCCCACATACATAACGTCTATGGCCTACCTTGAAAGCGAGATCCGGGATGCGCTTATAGAAGTCATCAACAGGGGAGTGACTGTCCAGGGGGATCGCCCACTGCTCCTGGGGCGCATTCCCTGGGGGTAAGGGCGGCGGAGGAGACACCACGTTAGAGACCGTCTGAGAGAGAAATGAAGACTGGTAAAAACACAATCCTCATATCATAATCAGTCTAACCATCAAAAACCTAATTATATATCTATATGTGTCCTTCTGTCTGTCCGTCCATCTGTCTATCCATCCATCTATCCGTCTATCTATCTATCTGCCCGTCCGCCTGTCTGTCTATCTGCCCGTCCGCCTGTCTGTCTATCTGCCCGTCCGCCTGTCTGTCTATCTGCCCGTCCGCCTGTCTGTCTATCTGCCCGTCCGCCTGTCTGTCTATCTGCCCGTCCGCCTGTCTGTCTATCTGCCCGTCCCTGTCTGTCTTCTGCCCGTCCGCCTGTCTGTCCGCCCGTCTGTCTGTCTGTCCGTCCGCCCGTCTGTCTGTCTGTCCGTCCGCCTGTCTATCTGTCCGTCCGCCTGTCTATCTGTCCGTCCGCCTGTCTATCTGTCCGTCCGCCTGTCTATCTGTCCGTCCGCCTGTCTATCTGTCTGTCCGCCTGTCTATCTGTCTGTCCGCCTGTCTATCCGCCTGTCTATCTGTCTGCTGTGGCACAATCTGCGAGATATAGTGACTACACCAGACTAAATACTTTTGGTTAAAGGAGTATTCCAGTTAGAGAACGTTATCGCCTATCCACAGGACAGAGGATAGCTGTTAGATCGGTGGGCGTCCTACCCCAGGGACCCCCATCAATCATGATAACCCCGTTCTCGCGATCATTGGGGATCCCAGCAGTAGGACCCCCTCCAATCTGATAATTATATCTATCCTGTGAATAGGGGTAACTTTCCCATGTACATATGTGTTTGCATTGCTGAGAAAAATTATGTTTTATTATATGAAAATGAGCCTCTAGAAGCCTGTCAAAGTTCAGAGGACGCGGCAGCTGTAGAGAGCAGAGCCTCTAGGTGTAATGGTGACGCCCCCGTTGCTCCTAGAGGCTCATTTGCATATAATAAAACATCATTTTTCTCAGCAATGAGGACACATATGAACATGGGACCAACACAGATGTCTTCAGCTGCCAAGTGCACATGTAACAGGTCAGCCAGTGTCATAGGTACAAAACTGCTGACAGATGCCCTTTAAGATTACTTTTCCGAATGTGCTGGAGGAAGCAGAATAAGCCACTTAGTAATATCCAGTTACTACAGGTTCACAGCCAATGTCCTTGGCGGCATGGGTGAATAGCGCATGCGCCGACTGCAGTGGTGTTCAATGGAGGACTCTAATGGACGAGTCTAGTCATGTGTCCCTCCATCACTGGTCATAATGAGGAGCCCAATGCAAACACTTGACCGGACTGGACCATACCACACAGGGTGGGAGGGGGGTAAATAATGTGCAGCCGAGTGATGTGACAGATCTGGTGATCAGGGGGCTGACACGTCCCACCCCCCGGTTACCTCCACTCCCAGGTCCTCCAGGCTGTCGCTCCTCGGGAGACTTTCAGTCTTTGTTCCCTTCTCCTTCTCCTTGGCTTTCACATCTTCTTCATCCTCACTCGAGTCTCCCAATGTGAAATCTTCCAGAGATCCCAGCAGGCTGGCAAAGGAGAGGATCCCTGGAGGCTGCGGGCCGTCTGCAGGATTGGACTGCGTTATGTATACTCGCTTGTGGACATCTCAGATCTTTCTTCTTAAAGGGGTTGTCCAGGATTGGAAAACATGGCTGCCCCACACCTGTCCACAGGTTGTATGTGGTATTACAGCTCATTCCCATTCACTTCAATGTAGCAGAGCTGCAATACCAGGTGCAACCTATGGATCGGTGCAGCCATGTTTTTCTAACCCTGGACAACCCCGATGCACATGTCAATTATCTAACTTCTAAGGTCAGGCTGACTCACTTACAGCAATATCTCAAATAGTTAAAGGGGTCCTCTCACTTGAGTCAGTGGCATTTATCATGTAGAGGAAGTTACTACAAGGCACTTACTAATGTATTGTGATTCTCCATATTGCCTCCTATGCTGGCTGGATTCATTTTTCCATCACATTATACACTGCTGGTTTCCATGGTTACAGACCACCCTGCAATCCATCAGTGGTGGTCGTGCTTTATAGGAAAAAGCACCAGCCTCTCTGGTGACCAGGACCATGGAGCACACATAGGCTGGTGCTTTTACCTATATTGTGCAAGCACGACCACCACTGATGGATTGCAGGGTGGTCGTAACCATGGAAACGAGCAGAGTATAATGTGATGGAAAAATGAATCCAGCCAGCAAAGGAAGCAATATGGATAATAACAATACATTAGTAAGTGGCTTGTATTAACTTCCTCTACATGATAAATGCAACTTACTGAAGTGAGAGGACCCCTTTAACTTCCACCATACAGGAATCCCTTATTACCCCTGAACACACCGACAGGAGCTAAGACGACAGCCATATTGCCTGCCACCCACAATGCATTGGAGAAGTGACGTCTGATACTTACCCAGCTGCTTGAAGTTCACTCCCTGTTTCCACCCGGGAGGAGCAGTCAGCAGATCTGTCAGAAAAGAGACAAATATTCAGCAATTTTCTCAAGAATTTTTCTCATTCAGCTATATCTAAAAAAAACGAAAACAGGAGCATTTCTTCCTCTGGAGGACTCGACACGTCCACACATTACACGGACAGACAACCGATATCAATGGGAGCCTTGTAATACTTCTTTTCCCCTGTGGTGGCGCTGCAGAAAAACTGAACACTTCTCTGCCAGGTTCTTCTACAGATTACAACTTATGGGCTCATGCACACGACCGTATGTAGTTTGCGGTCCGCAAAACACGGATCCGCCAAAAATAAAGATGACGTCCATGTGCATTCCGTATTTTACGGACCAGAACAGCCGGCCCCTAATAGAACAGTCCCATCCTTGTCCGTAATGCGTACAATAATAGGACATGTTCTATTGTTTTGTGGAACGGAAACGGACATACGGAAACAGAACGCACACGGAGTAATTTCCGTTTTTTTGTGGACCCACTGACATGAACGGTTTCGCATACGATCCGCAAAAAAAAAAAAGGAACGGATGCGGAAAGAAAATACGTCCCTACGGCTGTGTTCAGCTCGGATGATGAGTTCTGCCGCTTTCCGTGTTTCAATTCATCCCCTATTCCAATGTCTCTGCTTTCTGTCAATGAATATACACTTAGGCAGACATTCGTGGACCACGGTCCGTGAAAACCCGGCCTGCGGTCCTGCTGAGTGTACGGCGTCATTGGTTGCTACGTGCTGCCGCCGCTGCACAGTAACACACTGGTATAGATCATACGAGCGTATTACTGTACCGTGGCGGCTGCACAAAGCGTACAGGGGTCATGGCAACCGATGGCGCATTGCGCTCGTGCACTCAGCAGGACCGCAGGCCAGATTTTCACGGACCGCGGTCCACGGATGTCTGCATGAGGCCTTACTTGTTAACTTCCAGAGGCTGGAAAGCTGTGCAGATCTAATTCCTCTCACAGCTGAGAGTTTGTTACAGTGGCATCCGGTCTCGACAATTCTCTGTGAGGTGAATACCTCAGCAGCACAAATCTCTCTCCTGTCCTGGCGGTTTGCTGCAGTGTGTCAGCGCAGGAATAATGTCAATGTCTGGGGTCCGAGCTCACAGGGAATTGCTTGGACTGGACACCAGTGTATCGAACCCTCAGCTGTGAGAAGGATTAGGTCTGCAGGGGTCTTCGGGCTCATGACTGGACAGCGGATAGGGGTCGTTACAATGTTCTAGAAAGATAATCTCTGGTATTAGACTGCTCCGAACTGTGGATATGTGACCTAGGCCTCATTCACACGACCGTTGTTTGGTTCCGCATCCGAGCTACATTTTTTGAGGGTCAGATGTGGACTCATTCACTTCAATGGGGCCGCAAAAGATGCGGAGAGCACACAGTCACATGTCCCTTTTCAGCCATTAGAAGCTCACAGGCCCTTAGTCTCCACACACACACACAGTTTTATTGCAGGTTTCCATAACAACCCAGCCATTTTTCTTCACAGCTGTCCTGTCCGCATCCGTATGTCCGTTCCGTAGCCCCGCAAAAAAAATAAAAATAAAAAAATAATAGAACATATCCTATTCTTGTCCATTTTGCTGACAAAAATAAGCATTTCTCTAAATAGGGCGGACTATTCCGTTCAGCAATTTGCGGATCCGCAAAACACGGCCGTGTGCATGTAGCCTAAAGTAGTGATTGTGGGGGCAGGAATTTTTCAGTGTGTCCCTTTAGTCATCTCCCTCTTCCCAGCAGGAAACGGCTGATACCAGGGAACAACAGCACGTACTGCACGGGAGAGCAAATATCAATTGTGTCTGTTAGCGCCAAGGATCAGGTCACTTAACGAACTACCGGTCGTACAAGCACTGACCTACATAGAGGACCAGCAGGGATGAGTAGCCTCCGGGAACGACAGCTGCTGTGAAACTACAATTCCCAGCATGCACATTTACTCTGCTGTTTCAGTAATTCCCATAGAAGCGAAAGGAGGATTCTGGGAGTTGTAGTTCCTGCAGTCCCGGAGGTTGCTGATCCCTGCCCTACAGCGTATGGTGATTCTCTTACTGCCCCAATGTTCTTATAAACCTCTGGTGACTAGAAGTAAGAGGCGTCACCTTTCTCAAAGTCCAGCGCTTCTTCCTCATCCCCCGCCGCCTTCATCTGTTCCAGCGTGGGTTCATCCATCCCCCCTGAGAAAGAGACAGGGCGTAAAGAAAACATGTAAAGAAATGACGAGACAATCGGCGTCTGCGAGTTTTTAATAACGTACCGGGCCAGAAGGGGAAGTTGGAGGTGCTGCCCTTGACGGACTGTGACGGAGGCCCCGGGGGTCGGCGGAGGGACAGCGAGTTCTGAGCAGAGAGGCCGCTGTGCCCAATGGTGACCTGAGCAGAGAGGAGAGAATAAGCCGTAATGTCAGCTCCACTGCAGGCAGATGATCGCAACGTCCGAATAGTCGCCACTGGTCTCCAAGGCCTCTAACACTTCCCACAGACATGAGATCATAACTGGGCGAACCACGATGGTGGCGGCAGACTTCTGTCTGCAGAAAATCTATCGGCTTGGAAAATTTCAGTTTTGATCAGCTTAACTCCTAACAGTCACGTTAAAATTGGAAAAAGTCTCCCAAAAAAGTCACTTTTATTTTTTTTTTTTAGGGACCAATAATATTTTCCCCCTTTGTGTTCCAGCAGACATAAATTTTTAATTTTTTTTCTAGCTTTTTTTTTATCTTGCGGAATTAGTTGTAGCTTTTTTAGGAACCATTTTGGGGTATATATTGGGTATTAAATAACTTTTATTATTTTATTTTGAAAGGGTTTCTGTCAGCAGTTTTTTCGTTATGAATCAGGCTGACATTAGAGATGTGCTAATGTCACCTGATTCCAAATATATATCTGTTTTATTTACTGGTGCCCCCATTTTTATATAAAATAAACTTTTATTTTATGCTAATAAGGCCTCTAGGTGCAAGGGGCGTTACCCCTGCTCCTAGAGGCTCTGTTGATTGACAGGACCAGGCAGAGAAGAAACACTCAGTTCACCATAGATTTTAAGGACCTTCAATGATGTCATAACCATGTGATCAATCACATGGTTTAGGAGGAGACAGGCTGTTTGTGTGATCCTAACCATGTGACTGATCACATGGTCATGACATCATTGAAGGTCCTTAAAAGCTATGGTGAATGGAGTGTTTCTTCTCTGCTTGGTCCTGTCAATCAACAGAGCCTCTAGGAGCAGGGGTAACGCCCCTTGCACCTAGAGGCCTTATTAGCATAAAATAAAAGTTCATTTTATATAAAAATGGGGGCACCAGTAAATAAAACAGATATATATTTGGAATCAGGTGACATTAGCACATCTCTAATGTCAGCCTGATTCATACCGAAAAAACTGCTGACAGAAACCCTTTAAGGGGAAAGATTAAAAAAACAGCAATTGTTACATTATTTTGTGGAATTTATTTACATCGTTCACTGTGTGGTAAAAATAACATAATTTTTTATCTGGGTCTGTACAGTGATTATAATATCACATTTCTATATATTTTTCTCTCCTTCCCCCAGCTTTGTAACTGCTCCCTCCTCCTCCTCCAGACTGACAGGAAGGAAGAGGGGGCTGCTTTAACTGCTCATATCTCTGGTTTGGAGTACTAGCTGGAGATATGGGCTTTGTATTGTTCGAGAGGTGACATTCCAAGTTTTCAGACAATACCAGCAATATACTCAGTTCAGGAGAAGATATCACTGATAGAAATCGGGATGCTGTGAATGCAGCTGAAAGTAAAAGCAGGTTTTACCTGTGATTATTCCTAACTTGATTCCTAACAGCGATTTCTACTCTGTTGCTTTTGGTCTTGTATGAAAAGAATGTCAGCTTTCAAACAAGACTAGTTGCATGTTTCTAGCTGCTACCATGCAGGAGATAGCAGGATCTAAAGCAGAACATTTAAGTACAGTTTTCCCACTGCCCGAGCTGGACAAAACAATTAGGTGGTTAAAGCCGTAGTATGTGGCATGACCGGCCAGTCAATAGCCGCTTTGCACAAGTTGTAGGGAGTCTGTTTTTTAAACCGGCTGCCTGATCGGCCAGTTTAGTGGGTGACGTTGCCGGTGGGATTATTTTTTGGAATGAAATGAACCCATAGAAGATTGATCATCTGCACTGTGGACTTTCTAAATCTCCCATGTATGGGCGGCTTAAAGGGGTTGTGCACATTTGGAGGGGGTTGTACGTCCTTCCCTGTCTGGCCTCTGCTGTTCTACTCAGGTTCCTGAATCTAAACTTTCGGTATGATGCTGCTGCAGCCAATCGCTGGCTGCAGCGGTGACCTGCTCCCCTGGTGTCATATGACCATTTGACAAGACGCAAGGGGAGCAGGCACAATGGAACCAAACCAGGAGTTCACAACCAGGGACCTGAGCAGAGCAGCGTAGACAGGAGACCACGGGAGCTGGGAGCCAGCATCAGGAAGCAGGTAAGTAGGCTTCCCTTCACTGGTCTGCCCAGGGTAGGGGGGGGGGGTGCACAACACCTTTAAAAGTATTGTCCAGGATTTTACAAGTGATGGCCGACCCGCAGGACAGGCCATCACTACCTGATTGGTGGGGGTCTGACACCCCGTACCCCTGCCAATCTGCTGTTCTACGGTAGCTCTGGTCCCAGGACTGCACAGCTCCTCCCAATGCGCACTGCAGAACAGCTGACCGGCGGGGTGGAAGGGGTCGGAGACCCACCAATCAGATAGTGATGGCCTGTCCTGAGGGTGTAAAATCCTGGACATCCCCTTTAAGGAGTGAATCCTTTCGTGAAAGTGACAGCTCACCATGACTTAAAGGTGATGCGAGGAGCCTAGTACAATACCTCACTGATCCCCCGCAGTTCCCCAGTCGCAGCATTTCGTTCCATGCTGAGCTCCGTCTGCGGGGCGCTGATATCCATATGATAAAGGGATCCGACATCCTTACTTCGAGGAAAAGACCTGAGAGAATAATAGGAAATTAACACAGGGTGAATAGGAAACATACAGCAAGTGCATAATGACAGCGCCACCTAGTGGAAGAGGCAATCACTGCAATCATGAGAATTACATCCACAACAAACATTCAGTAGACGCCGATCGCTCTTCACCGGCTCAGTATTCAATTCTGCGATCACTCACCTCTGGCTTCTGTCAAAGTCATGGATGGAAAGCCATTCTGGGTCAGCCAGATATTTCTCAACGACTTCGAAAGACAGATCCACTTCATATGGGGGTAAGCCATGAGGGACCTGGAACAAAGTGCAACCCGGGCATTATAGGGGAGGGTGGAGGGTATTTATACTATTGGACAACCCAAGGTCCTGTGCTTGAATAACGGACTTACCGTGGATAAAGGAACGGTGGAGCCTTTAGGGTGGGGGGCGTCAGAGATCAGCTCCAACCTCCCAGCAATGCCAACTTCCAGTATAGAGAGTGGGAGATCCAGTGGATCCACGGAGGAGAGATCTGGAGGTGAAAATTATGTGATTGGTTCACTGGGGGGAGGGACTTATCAAGCAACTGCCACAGCAACCAATCGGGTTCAAGCTCTCAAAAGTCCTACTGAATATGAAAGACACAATCTAATTGGTTGCACTCGTTTTATGCTTGTCACAGACATTAAAGGGGTATTCCGGCTGTAACAAGGATAGGGGATCAGATAACTGGGAGAACCCACCAATCCAGAGGACATGGATCCCACAGTCCGAGGGGCCCCTGAAAGGTATGGAGCAGCTGGCCGAGCATGCACATGCATCCATTTCTATGGGACTGCAGGTAGCAGCTGAGCGCTTGTACTCTGCTATGTCCTATAGAGGGGAATGGAACCGGGATACCCCTTTAAATGAATTTAACAAAAATGGCTGACTGGTGAGGCTCCGACCTCTGAGACCTTCAACAATCCCTATGAGGGGGTCCCCGGTCTTCTGTTAGCCACATGTGCGCTGCTGAGGGTTTGCAACAGTCACATCCAGATTGAACCCCTTTTAACTTTCCCAAAGAGGCAATAAAGAACGCTGCAAGAACTGAAAGTCCCAGCAAACCCTCACAATAAATTTAAAGGGGTTGTCCAGTATCAGGAGAAAGGTGAACAGGTAGGTACTTACCTCCCAGATCATGCGCCAATGCTCTGGTTCCCCCTGCCGGACTCTAGTTACCCGGTGACGTCGTGTCCACAACCCTTGACTGCTGCAGCCAGGTAAGTAGAGACTGTCCGGGAGAACGGGAGCGTCGGCGCAGAATCTGTGAGGTAAGTACTTACCTGTTCTTTAATTCTCCTCCTGAACAACTCCTTTAAATGACAGCATAGATAGACAGGGCAGGGTAAGATTTGCATTTGGAGACAGTCAAGAGGTTTGCAAGGCATGCTGGTGCCTGTTGTTCCACCAGGCCATCTGGATCATTAGGGGTATTCTTACCCAGTTTACTCATTGTAAACGTCTGGAGCTCATACGACGCCAGGAAGGGACTTCATCGGAGATTTCGGAAATGCTGAGGGATTGAAACACAAAGTTTACTAGAGAGTTTCAAAACTTTTCAATGTACAACTTGCTGACGGTTTCCCTTGTGTGCAGTGCAATCTAGAGTCATGGTAACAGGTGTCCCTCAGCAGCTTTCAGCTTTCTGCACGATGACTGAGCAAATTGTGAATTTAAAGGGGTGGTCCGACCACAAACAGGATAGGTAGTAAATAGGGGTGAGGAGGCCAGCACATGAAAGCCTCTTGTCACAAAGGGTCATGATCCTGAATTTTGGATCTCCTAAAATGGTTTGAATGATGACCCCAAATTCTATACTGATACTTGTTACTATGGATACATGTTATATGAGGGGAAATTTACAGAACAGATGTTCTCTGGTGAAATGAAGTTAACACCAAGGCCATGATCAGGCAGAATCAGAATTAAAATAAGCATTTGTTAGTTACCATTCACACGCAGGGAGGTGCAGACTGCAGTACAAAAGTCTGTACTGTGCCAGTGTGTCACTGAGGAGGGGAATGCAACATGGGTGACAGCCTGGACCCCGACGTCAGAGAATGTAAGAAATAAAATCTTTATAAAATGTCGCTGATAGACACCATTTTTAAGAAGCCAATTCCGCTGGAATAATCAAGCTTAAGCCAACACAAAATGGCCGCCGCACAAACACCACACATGACAGGTACATTTTTTCCTCTAGTAACTGAACGGTGTTCGGCTGCAGTAGAAAAGCGCGATGGGCGGAGAGCGCCACGTAGTGACGCAAATGAATGGCGGAAGTGAACTGCGACCTGTGTGCGGAATATGAAGGGTTGTCTAATGGTTGGCAGGACCTGAAAGCCAGATAACTGGAGCATGCGCAGTGTGCAGAGACGGAGATCCCGTCTGGAGAGATGGGATTATAGTAAAGTTCTGCGATCCTGAGAGCCCTGGATGACATGTATATGGGGGAGCCCTGGATGACATGTATATGGGGGAGCCCTGGATGACATGTATATGGGGGAGCCCTGGATGACATGTATATGGGGGAGCCCTGGATGACATGTATATGGGGGAGCCCTGGATGACATGTATATGGGGGAACCCTGGATGACATGTATATGGGGGAGCCCTGGATGACATGTATATGGGGGAACCCTGGATGACATGTATATGGGGGAGCCCTGGATGACATGTATATGGGGGAGCCCTGGATGACATGTATATGGGGGAGCCCTGGATGACATGTATATGGGGGAGCCCTGGATGACATGTATATGGGGGGAGCCCTGGATGACATGTATATGGGGGAGCCCTGGATGACTGGATGACATGTATATGGGGGAGCCCTGGATGACATGTATATGGGGGAGCCCTGGTATATGGGGAGCCCATGTATATGGGGAGCCCTGGGAGCCCTGGATGACATGTATATGGGGGAGCCCTGGATGACATGTATATGGAGGAGCCCTGGTTGACATGTATATGGGGGAGCCTGGGACATGTATATGGGGGAGCCCTGGATGACATGTATGGAGGATGGGGAGCCCTGGATGATGACATGTATGACATGTATATGGGGGAGCCCTGGATGACATGTATATGGAGGAGCCCTGGATGACATGTATATGGGGGAGCCCTGGATGACATGTATATGGGGGAGCCCTGGATGACATGTATATGGGGGAGCCCTGGATGACATGTATATGGGGGAGCCCTGGATGACATGTATATGGGGAAGCTCCGGATGACATGTATATGGGGAAGCCCTGGATGACATGTATATGGAGGTGGGATTATGGGGTATATGGGATTTTTGCTGTTTGCCTGTCAGACTGTGCCTGTGGTACGGCTTCACAGGCAGCTCACTATGACAGCTCTGGGAGCCTTCACAAGGCCCTAGATTGTCATAGCAACCGACTGGAACCACGGGGTCTCTGATAGGGGTACAGACAGAGGAAGCCTTCTCCTTCTGTCTAGCCCGCCAGATGCCATGGTCGCTATTGATAGCAGCATCTAAATGACCAAGATCGGCGCCAACTCCGTTCCCGGTCACTGCGGCAGATGTCAGTTTTATTACACAGCCGGCACCTACCATCTACGGAGTGGGCTCAGCACATGAGCCTGCTCCATCCCTCTAACGCCATCACGTACATGTACGTGATTATACGTTAAGGGGTTAAATATAAGGGGTTAAAATATTATTAAAAATAATGTAAGCATAATGACAGACATGCAAGCAAGCGGTCATAAAATAAAGACTATCAGGCCTCTGGCTGGTGAGAAATCTAGTTGGGAAGGACATCCGATAATCAGAATACGTAGGTAGGTAGGCGGGTATGTACATAAAGCTAGGCCACAGGGTCCGAAATCCCCACAGGGTGCCTCTTTAGGTTTAGTATAGATTGTCGCACAGACTTTTGTGATCAGCCCCAAGTAAGTTGCCTTCGTGGGGAGTGATGGGAATAGAGGTGACCCCCTCCATCAATCCAGTCACCCCAGACCATGGTTGATATCACCCGTGGTATCGAGGGTGGTAGATTACTAGTTACCGACATTTTAGTTGGTAAATTTGGGGCATATAAGGCCCACCACATCCCCAATCGGGAATTACCACATATAGGCAGGGCTCATATTAGCCCCACCCATTTTGACCCCTGAAAATTAGGGACACTGGGGCAGATTTATCAAGCTTGTGTAAAGTAGAACTGGCTTAGTTGCCCATAGCAACCAATCAGATTCCACCTTTCATTTTCCAAAGGAGCTGTGATAAATGAGAGGTGGAATCTGATTGGTTGCTATGGGCAACTAAGCCAGTTCTGCTTTACACCAGTTTTGATAAATCTCCCCCACTCTCTGATAATTCAGGACATTTGGTAGCCATTGATTAAAGTCTGTCGCCATGATTCACCGGCACTTCATGGAGGATAATCAGAGAGCCACTCCTGATACCACATTATTCATTTTGCTGGGGCACGACGTGGAAATGTAGTGTTATATGGTAGCCGAGACCACCAGAGCGAATTCCTCTCTCTCCGTTTTGGCTCAGAGGGGGGTCCTGAGTACAACTATCGTCCCCATCCCCCACGACGGCCCCTTCAGAGACAGTAATTGTACATGCTGCACCACTATGGCCAGCAAATCGGAACACGCCCATTTTTCTCGCCCACCAGTGATAAATGAGGGGCAGTGTGCAGTATTTCTGACTGCATATTCTGCTCTTTTATGCCCTTTTCTTAATTGACTGGGGATTTAGCACATTTATTTTTACTCATAATGGTGGACCATTATGTGACTGTGTTGTCCAATGGCTGTTGAGAGATGAGGTCATGTGACATCACTATGGTTTAAAAAATCCCTGCCATTCATAAAGGCAGAAGACAGAAGATTGTCTACACCAGGCATGCCCAACCTGCGGCCCTCCAACCTGTTGCAAAACTACAACTCCCAGCATGCCCAAACAGCCTACAGCAGGGCATGGTGGGAGTTGTAGTTTTACAACAGCTGGGGGGCCGCAGGTTGAGCATCTCTGGTCTACACTCTACTGCAGGGATCTCAAACTCATGGCCCTCCAGCTGTTGCCAAACTACAACTCCCAGCATGCCCCAACAGCTGTAGGCTCTCCTGGCATGATGGAAGTTGTAGTTTTACAACAGCTGGAGGGCCACGAGTTTGAGATCTCTGCTCTACTGGATCCTTATAGCAACCCTGCAAACTGTATATAATAAGGATAATATAATAGATTGTAATAAGGACTACACACATGGCAGCTGTAAACACTACTGCACACACAAAGCCTCTCAAACTGCCGACCAGAGGCGCCAAACCCAACTAGCCAATCACATCCAGAAAACAGTTCCGACCAGCCAATCACAGCCAGAAAACAGTTCCGACCAGCCAATCACAGCCAAGAAACGGTTCAGCCAATCCAGCCTCACCCTCCTTCCTGCTGATTGGCCAGAAAGCCGAAAGTGGGGCGGAAATAATTTTAGTCATCCGTCCAACCTAGGCATGTCAGGGCGGAAATGTTTGAGTAGAGGTCCGCTGTGATTGGTTACACGACTATAATGACGTCACCGGCTGGCAAACACGGCGCTTGGTTGGCATTCTGCCCGGAAACTTGATGGTGACGTATAAAAAGTGCGACCGACATTTAACTACAGAGGTAAATACTTGATATTTTATGTTTATTGCTAGAAATTCGCACAGATTGTAGTCATTACAAGTATCGGCGGCCGGTGTAATATGTTTCTGTAGGTAGTCCACAGTGCAGTCTACAGGACGAGATCATTCTGGGGGCTTTGTGGGTGTCGGTTGTCGGGCGTCTTAATGGGGTTCCTTTGACTGCTTCCATGTCATGTCTCCTCCAGTTATAGTAATTTTACCTTCATTCATCTCCCTGAGTGGATAATGAGACGTTCTGCCACTTTCTAATATACTTTGCATTTCAGTTACTCTTTTCAAGATCCGTGCTTGCTGTCAATGAATGGGAGCTTTTTTCTTTACATCCAGTGTCTGAAAACCTAATAAGCTCTTATGGTTTCGTAGCTGCACTGATACACTGTAACGAATCTTTCAGCAGTGTCAGATGCTGGTTATGAGTCTGGCAGGATTTCACCTTCTAGAATCTTTGTATTACTGTTCAAGATCTCTGCTTGCTGTCAGGAAACGGATACAAGGGATTTTAGAAAGTTGAAGAACTATACAAGTAACGGCATTTCACCAGGTCATGAACGGTGAGGTCGGACTGCTGGGGGCCCCAGCCTATCCTCAGAATAGGACTTGGCAGACCTATGAAGAGATGTACCGATTTGCTTTCTGATGCTCACTCCCGGCTTTTTCCCTCTCCGGCCTTCGCTGCTCTTCTCGGTTTGACGCCGCTGCAGGCAATCACTAGCCAGAGTAGAAACCTGCCTCCCTTGCGTCCCGTGACCACTTGTCATGATGCAAAGAAAGCAGGTCACCGCCGCGACCAGCGATTGGCTGCAGCGGCATTAGATTGGAAATTTACATCCAAAGGGAAGGAGCCGCTTTCCTTCCCCCTTTAAGTCTGCAGATGAACCAACTTCAGATCTTTTCTCCACACCCATTTACATATAACCCCCCCCTCCGCGCCTCTTTTACTTCCTCTGCAGGTGTCCGCTCGCCCCTGGCACCATGGTGCTGTTGCCTCCCGTCCTGACAGAAGAAGAGGAAGCGCTGCAGAGGAAATTTGCCAAGTTGAAAAAGAAGGTTTGTTCAGATAAAGGGTTTTGCTGCCATTTGCAGGGAATGGTAGAATCCAAGCCGACCGTGGAGCGGATTCCACAGGAGTTACAAGTGGATCTTACTGAGGGCTTCAGGGGCAAAAAGAGGTTTTGATATTGATGGCCAAAAGAATGGTCATTATTAGTATCTGATCAATGGGGGTCCGACCCCCGGCACCTTCGTCAATCAGCTGTTTGTAGAGGAGCCGACGATTCAGTGAGCACAGCGCCGTCCATTGTATAGTGGCTGTGCTTGGTATTGCAGCCCAGGCTGATGACATCACATGGCCTAACACAGCAGTCACCAGTGCTTCAAACAGCTGATTGGTGGGGGTTCTGGAAGTAGATCCACCGCCCCCCAGTGTGGACCTACCCGAAAAATTGGATTTCCAATAATTATTATACCCTGGGGCAGTATGTGTGCGGCTTATAGTACATAGTTCACTGTTTATCAATTTGTGACCATTTTCAAGATCTCTGCTTGCTGACCTTGAATCAGAACCATCCATGTTTAATTTTGGAGGAGGGACATCGGCCCCGGTCGTGTGATGGTTGCGCTACTCGCTGTACAGTAAGGAGCCGTGCACCTGTGTGATCATTGTGTACAGTGGAGAAGTCTATTGGGCAGAAGTCAGATGATTGGCCTGTTCCAGTAGGACGGACGTGTGGCATTCCGGGACACGGCCGGGAATCCAGGACTGAATTCTAGGGTTGGGGACGGTGTCTGGAGCCACATGCCGAAAAACATTCTTGCAAAAACAGCGCCACCCCTGTCCATAGGTTACGTCTGGTACTGCAGCTAAGCTCTATCAGAATGAATGAGGTCGAGCTGCAATACCACACACAGCCTGTGGACGGGGGTGGTGCTGCTGTTTTGGGAGGAAAGCAGCCATGTATTTCAAATTCTGCATGATTTAATGCTTTTTATTTTTCCAGAAAAAAGCCTTGCTGGCTCTGAAGAAGCAGACGTCCAGCAATCAGACAAGCCAGGCCGGCATCAAGAGATGTGAGTCATTCTCCAGACTGTAAACGGGTCGTATGGTATCAATGGAGGGCCAGAAACAGCGCCACTCTTGTCTAGTGGTGAAGTCTGGTACTGCACCACCCCCTTTACTGGCCTTGCGTTGCGCTACCAGGCACCAAGTCTGAGGATCATGTATATAATTGTATACGTCTCTTCTGCCAGCATTATCAGACCAACCCGCAGTGGACACGGCCACAGCGACAGAACAAGCCAAGATGCTGGTGAAGACCGGAGCCATCAGTGCTATTAAATCTGGGACCAAGAACAGTGGCTTCAAGCGCTCTCGGACACTAGAGGGCAAACTCAAGGTGATGTCCGTATTTTACCACCCAGTGTCTTTGTACGGTGAGCCGGGGCCGGACTGTAACCCATTAGCCCCCACACCATCTAATGTATGGCCTGGATTCAAAGCTGCTGGTCGAGCGGGTGTCATTTGGGAGCACGCGACACTGTGATCATGTGACCGGTCATGTGACAACCAGGTGTCTCGTTCAATGCCTTTAACCCTTTCAGTACCAGAGTTTTTTCCGGTTTTGCGTTTTCATTTTTTCTTCCCCATTTTCCGTGAGCCATGACTTTTTTTTTTTATATTTTTGTTCACATAGCTGTATGGGGGGCTTATTTTTTGCGGGACAAGTTGTACTTTCCAACGCCACCATTTAATATTGCGTATGGTGTAGTGGGAAGCGGGCAAAAAATTCCAAATCGGGTGAAATTGCAAAAAAAACCCACAATTCCGCTACAGTTTTAGGGGTTTTTTATTTACGGTGTTCGATGTTCATTAAAACTTACCAGTTACTTTCATTCTACTGGTCAGTACGAATCCGGCGATACCTAATATGTATAGTTTTACTTGTGTTTTGATAAAATTTAGTGATAAAATAATTATAAAGTTGGATTTTTTTTATTTTATTTTTTTTTGTCGTCATATCTTGACCCCTATAACTTTTTGGTATTTATGTGTATGGGGGCTAATTTTTTGCGGGGCGATCTGAACTTTTTATTGATACCATTCTGGGGTGTATATGACTTTTTGATCACTTTTTATTTATTTTTCTTTAGAAAAAAAAAAGAGGATGGAAACCTGTCCAGCTGACATAGGCTACTTTCACATTAGCGTTTCTATTTTCCGGTATTGAAATCCGTCATAGCGTTTTTTTCGGTATGAATCAGGCTGACTTTAGAGATGTGCTAATGTCACCTGATTCCAAATATATATCTGTTTTATTTAGAAACACTCCATTCACCATAGCTTTTAAGGACCTTCAATGATGTCATGACCATGTGATCAGTCACATGGTTTAGGAGGAGACAGGCTGTTTGTGTGATCTTAACCATGTGACTGATCACATGGTCATGACATCATTAAAGGTCCTTGCAAGCTATGGTGAATGGAGTGTTTCTTCTCTGCCTGGTCCTGTCAATCAACAGAGCCTCTAGGAGCAGAGGTAACGCCCCTTGCACCTAGAAGCCTTATTAGCATAAAATAAAAGTTCATTTTATATAAAAATGGGGGCACCAGTAAATAAAACAGATATATATTTGGAATCAGGTGACATTAGCACATCTCTAATGTCAGCCTGATTCATACCGAAAAAACTGGGGACAGAAACCCTTTAAAGGGGTTTTCCAGGATTTTACTACTGATGACCTACCCTCAGGATAGGTCATCTGTATCTGATCTTTTGGGGTCCTACACCCGGGACCCCCGCCGATCAGCTGTTTGACAAGGTACCAGTGCTCTCGTGAGCGCCGCGGCCTTCTCTCAGCTCACCAAGCACAGCGCCGTACAGTGTATAGTGGCCGTGCTTGGTATTGCACTCAGTCCCATTCACTTGAATGAGGCTGAGCCGCTCCTAGGCCACGTGACCGATGAACGAGACGTCACTGGCCAAGGAAAAGCTAAGAGAAGGCTGCGGCGCTCACGTCCCAGGTGTCAGCCCCCCACCGATCAGATACCGATGACCTATCCTGAGGATACATCATCAGTAGTAAAATCCTGGAAAACCCCTTTAACTATAATGAGCCTCTGACTGTCTGAGCTGGGTTGACCCCTCTCGTTCTTGCCTTTAGGACCCCGATAAGGGCCCAGCACCCACATTCCAGCCTTTCCAGCGCAGCGTCTCTGTAGATGAGGAACAAGCTGAGGTAAGCATTTGGGATTTTTTTTTTTCCTGCAGCAGCTGTCACATCTGAGACACCAGCTGAGGGGACGTTATCACTTCTCTTTCTCCAGGGCTCAAGGCGCAACCAAAGGAAGTCTCTCTATGAGAGGTAAGTCTCCTCCATTGTCTCCCCTCACCTTGCTGTCCCCTTACTCATTTTTTTTTTTCCCTCCCTCCTCAGTTTTGTCAGCTCCAGTGAGCGTATGCGAGACCCCGAGAGAGTGGCAGAGGACCGAGAGAGTGACAGAGAAGGGCATCGCGGAGGAGACAGGGAGCCTTTTGAACGAGACCGTGGGAGAGAGCGAGACCACGATCGGGAGAGAGACAGGGACAGAGACCGAAGTGATAGAGATCGAGAGCGGGAACGGGACCGAGAAGGTTTCCACAGGAGTACGTAACCATATATCACTTTAATCGGTCCCTGATCCCAGGAGCTCACAGTCTGATTTTCTGATCACAACACACACACTGGCCAGTGTCAGATTAGACAAACATGGACGTTTTCTTTCACAGACAGCGCCACTCTTCTCCAGTGGCTGTTTCTGGTATTGCAGCTGAGCCAGATTCAAAGGAACTGGGCTGAGCTGCAATACAAGACACAGCCAGTCTGCGAGAGTGGCGCTGTTTCTGGGGAAAAATACGACCACCTTTATCTGATCTCATAGATCGTATGAGCGGAAAAGGGAATCCAAAGGAACACAGCAGGAAGGCCTCTGAGCCACAGTAATTTTATAGGGAGGGCTTGCATGTGTTTCTCTGAAATGTTCTCCTCTTTGCTCTGTGTGCACAGGTTCCGATTCCTTCCCAGAACGCCGTGCACCCAGAAAAGGAAACACGGTCTACGTTCACGGCGTGGGCATGAAGAAGCAGATGCTCACCGATGCCTTCTCCAAATTTGGGAAGATTATAGACCTGGCGACCGATGCTCCACGGAAGTAAGAGCACCGCCGGACAGTTATACATAGGGTTGTCGAGAGATTGGGCGGGAATAATCTGACTTTGTCTTCTGTCCTGCACAGCTGCGCTTTTGTCACGTTCGAGAAGATGGAGTCGGCAGACCAGGCAATCCAGGAGGTGAGATCAGGCCTCCACTTGTCATGATGTCTGTATTGACTGGGTGTGGACTAGAGAAGAGGCCAGCAGAGCCTGTGGCTGCCACTAGGGGGAGCTGAGGAGTTCACTGCATACTTTTCACGCATTAACCCCCTAACTGTTTTGCCCGAGTCCAGCTCGAGCAGTGTGAAAGGTAGCTATCTAGAGGGAGGAGGGCTGCTTTAGATGGTGATGTCTCCTGAACGGTAGCAGCTAGAAACATGCAACTGGTCTTGTATGAAAGCTGACAGTCCAGGCTTTCATACAAGACCAAAATGACAGTCCAAGCAACACAGGAGTAATCACTGTTAGAAATCAATAGAAGCAGTAAAAAAATGAAGACAGCATCCATTTGTTGCGGTGAAGTGATTCTTTAATCCATAAAAGTGGTGTAAACACCCAAATACATGCAACGTTTCGGCTGTCACTCAGCCTTCTTCAAGCAAGCATGTGATATCTTCCGAAAATATAGAATGTATAGTGGCTCACCAACTAAAAATAAAAGGAACAGAGTTGCTTGCAGATCACCGGCTTACCCTCAGCCGTATATGAACAAATGTGATGCAGAAAGAAATGGTTGCTGTTAAAATGTTGTAAATATTTGACATCCTTTATTTTTTAGAATATTGTATCAGCGAATATTTACAACATCAACAACAGCAACCAGGTTAAGTGTGCGCATCACATTTCTTTGTGCATCACATGTGATATCTTCCTCTGTCCTAAACATATTGCTGTCATTCTGGTATTGTCTGAAAGCTTGGAATGTCTGCTTTCAAACAAGATCAGTTGCATGTTTCTAGCTCCTATCATTCAGGAGGTAGCAGCACGTAAAGCAGCACCCTCCCCCCTCCAGGTAGCTACTTTTCCCACTGCTGGAGCTCCACTCTGGCAAAACAGTTAGGGGTTAAAGGGGTTGTCCACCTTTGGAGGTGTCTGGACAGACCTGCGAAGGGAAGCATACTTGTCTACTGCATGACACTGGCTCCCTGCTTCTTCTCTCCCCGGCATCAGCTGCTTAGCGCTCCTAGGATGTAAACTTCCATTTTCACTCGCCTGCTGCCAATCGCTGCAGCTCTCCTTGCGTCATGTCAAATTGGCACGGGGAGCACTTCACCTCTGCAGCCAACTATTGGCCGCAGCAGTGTCAAAACATAACTTAGCACCTTGGGTGCGCAGCGGGGGAGAGGAGCCGGGAGCAGGTAAGTATGTTTCTCTTTGCAGGTCTGCTCAAATAATAAAACAGTATGTCGTAACATCGTAAGCTCCCCCTAGTGGTGGCTGCAGGAAGACAAGAATTTTTGGCAGTGCGTGGGATTTGGAGCTCTGTATGCTGTGAATAAGTGGCTCCAGGTTATTATTGCCTGGTGTATAACGGATGTTCTTCTTCTCCAGCTGAATAACACGATGATAGAAGACGTCTCGGTGAAGGTCAGCATAGCCCGGAAGCAGCCCATGCTGGATGCCGCCATAGAGAAGTCCGTGTGGGGTCAGCTGGGTGAGTCTTTGGTGGCTGCTTACTGACAGGTCTCTCAAATAAGATATATTTTTGGAGAGACTTTGGCTACATGCACACGTCCAGGCTGTCTTTTGTGGTCCGCAAATCACTGATGCTGCCCATATGTGTTCCGCAATTTGTGGAACAGAACAGGCGGCCCGTTGGAGAAATGTCTATTCTTGTCCGCAAATGGAGGGTGAATACAGTCTATTGTTCCCTGTTATCAGTCCTTTCATGTTGGATGACTGACAGGAAGTTCAGAAAAAAAGTTCACCCCCCCCCCCAATCACACATCTCCAGGGCTGGGGATGTCCAAAAAGTGTGGCTGATACCAACGGTTGCTCTATTTTAGTTGCGCTGCCCCTTTGACCCTCTAACAGTTTTGTCCGAGTCCAGCTCCAGCAGTGGGAAAAGTAGCTAACTGGAGGGGGGAGCTAAAAACATGCAACTGGTCTTGTTTGAAAGCATTCCAAGCTTTCAGACAATACCAGAATGACAGCAATATCTTCAGTATAGGGTAAGATATCACTGATAGAAATCGGGATGCTGTGAATGCAGCTGAAAGTTAAAGTAAAAACAGGTTTTACCTGCAATTATCCCCCACTTGATTTCTAACAGTGATTTCTCCTCTGTTGCTTGGACTTTGGTCTTGTATGAGAGCCTGGAACATCAGCTTTCAAACAAGACCATTTGTTTCATTTGTTTGCATGTTTCTAGCTGCTACCATTCAAGAGATAGCAACATCTAAAGCAGCCCTTCCCCTCCAGTTAGCTACTTTTCCCACTGCCTGAGATGGACTCTGGCAAAAACAGTTAGATGGTTAAAGGGGTTGTCCCACGAAAAATATTCTACATTTTTCAAACCAGCACCTGGATCTGAATACTTTTGTAATTGCATGTAATTAAAAATTCTGTATAGCTACTGAGTTATTCAATAAAATGTATCTGTGTAGGACCACTTAATTTCTTATTTCTTTGACCTTCTCAGTGAGAAGGCCGCACATGCTCAGTTTCATATTTCAACTGCCTCCTGAGCTGTGAAAGGAGGAGCTTAGACATGCCTCCTGAGCTGTGATAGGGAGAGCTGGGACACGCCTCCTGATCTGTGATAGGGAGAGCTGAGACATGCCCCCTGAGCTGTGATAGGGAGAGCTGAGACACGCCCCCTGAGCTACAGCAGTAAAGACACTCCCCTTGAGCTGTCAGCTTGATATAAATCAAGCAGCAATGAATGAGGAGATTTCTGGATCCATGAGGTACAGGGCTGGTTCTAGCTTTGTTAGAAAGAGATTGTCATGTCCTATATGATGTCTGATTTTCATTTTTTACATTATTCGTGGGATAACCCCTTTAAGGAATCGGAGACTGGATATCTTTAGCATAGTCTCAGTTTTCCACCCTCTGGGCCTCCTTGAAGTCTCGCTCGTGGCTCAGGTCCCGTCTCTCTCTCTCTTTCACTTTCTGTTATTTTTTATTTTATTTTTTTCTTGTACTAGTTTGCTTAGTGTATACAGCTCCTATGTGGACCTATGTGTCTCCATGGTTACAGACTATAAACAAATCATCTTTGTAGTCTGATTCTGTATACTCGGGCCATAACCAGGGAGACACTTAGGTCGCCGTAGGAGCTGTATACATAAGACAGTCGATCTTAAAATCCAGGCTACTGCAAAGTAGCTTTATTTCTCTATTTAAAAATTTGGTTGTAAAAGTGAAGATGCCCTTTAAGAGGGGAGAAGAGCGGGATGTAAACCATGATGCCTCCTCTCCGCAGCCTTCCACAACAGCGCGAAGGGATCCCACAAGGACAAGAGAGCTCAGGTCATCTACTCAGAAGATTACTTCAGCGTAACGTCCTCCGGCTCAGGCAGCACTACTGGGTGACCGGTGGAGAAGAACTCCCCCCATATAGAAAGAGGCGCGAGGCGTAAGACGGCTCATAGAAGAGCAGACTTGTTGAGTTAAAGGGGTTCTCCCGCCATAGTGTTTTATAGTCTGACTAGACTCGCCATAATCCTGAAAACGGACGACTGCGCATATGACCTGCGCCGCTGTGGAAGATGGGAGTAAAGTCAGACACTTCTTGGGACCTCGGCCAATTAGTGATGCAGGACCGGTGCTATCCTCAGAAACTATGGTGGGAAGACCCCTTTAAGGTAATTTGTCGTGTAGTTAAGTGAACGGCTTTAAGTGTAACTTGTAAATGTTGAATACTGTATAATAAACTTGTACTACTACTCCCATCCTTCGTGTTATCACTTCTTTAACCACTACCCTGTTGTCTGTACATAGATCCTGGACGATTACAGTATAGCAGTCGTCCATCTGCGTAGGCTTCCTTTAAATCCCAAATCCAGTAGTCCAGGAAGTCTGGTAATCTGGCACTTGCGTTGAGCTCAGAGCTGAAATATAATAGAAAAGACTTGGCAGAAATTCCTCTAATTTTTTTTTCTGCAGATTTAGTTTTTCCTTCCGATTTTACCCTTAAAAGATACCTGTCCAGTAATCCAGAATGTCTGATAATCTGGTACATATCAGGACCCACTGATGTCGGATTAGAGAAATGTTACTGTGTGTCATGCTGTATTTCCGTTGGAATGTCATTGTTAAGGTAAAAAAAAAAAAAAGTCTATGGAATAATTCACACTTGGTCCTCTACGGTAGTGGAGGGGTTAATGTCAACTTCCCTGATGGTCAATGGTTAAGAAGTAGTTAAGGCCCCTTTCAGACCAGAGGGTGTCACACTGCGGACTCGCAGCACAGCACCCGGCCTGAACTTCCAGCACTGATGGGGTCACATAGCATTATATTGATTTATGATGCTATGTAACCCTTACAGTTCTGGAAACCGTGACAGCGTTATGTCAGTGTTATACAACACATTCCAGTACTGTAAGGGTTACATAGCATCATAAATCAATATAATGCCATATAATTCAGGACAGGTGCCTCGCTGTGAGTCCGGAGCGTGATACCCGCTCGTCTGAAAGGGGCCTTACGTCAGACGTCTCCGTGACCTAGGGTTGTGGAGGGGTAAATGCCTGCATCCCTGATGGTCTGTGGTAGAGAAGTAGTTAATGTCAGATTTCCCTGGTGGTCTAGGGTAGTGGAGGAGTAAATGCCTGCTTCCCTGATGGTCTGTGTTATAGATGTAGTTAATGTCAGATTTCCCTGGTGGTCTAGGGATGTGGAGGGGTTAATGTCAGCTTCCTTGATGAGTTATGGTAGAGAAATAGGGATGTGTAGGGGTTAATGCCTGCTTCCTCGATGGTCTATGGTACAGATGTGATTAATGTCAGACTTCCTTGGAGGTCTAGAGTAGTGGAGAGGTTAATATTTGCTTTTCAGATGGTCTGTGGTAGAGAACTAGTTAATGTCAGGCTTCCCTGGTGGTCTAGGGTAGTGGAGAGGTTAATATTTGCTTTCCAGATGGTCTGTGGTAGAGAACTAGTTAATGTCAGGCTTCCCTGGTGATCTAGGGTAGCGGAGAGGTTAATATTTGCTTTTCAGATGGTCTGTGGTAGAGAACTAGTTAATGTCAGGCTTCCCTGGTGGTCTAGGGTAGCGGAGAGGTTAATATTTGCTTTCCAGATTGTCTGTGGTAGAGAACTAGTTAATGTCAGGCTTCCCTGGTGGTCTAGGGTAGTGCAGAGGTTAATATTTGCTTTCCAGATGGTCAGGCTTCCTTGGTGGTCTAGGGTAGTGGAGAGGTTAATATTTGCTTTCCAGATGGTCAGGCTTCCCTGGTGGTCTAGGGTAGTAGAGAAGTAAAGGCCTGCTTTCCTGATGGTCGGCGGTAGAAAAGTAGTTAATGTCACACTTTCCTGGTGGTCTAGGGTGGTGGAGAGGTTAATGCCTGATTTCCTGATGGTTTGTGGTAGAGAAGTAGTTAATGTCAGACTTCGCTGGTGGTCTAGGGTAGTGGAGGGGTTAATATCAGATGCTGATGTCCTGAGCTTGCCATGTTTAGCTTTCCTTTTATACATGATGTCCCTGGGCAGGAATGACTTTGAGCACATTGTTCTCTGTTACTATTCTGTCTGATCATGGATGGGGGGGCGGCAAAGGCACCATGCATTTTATAATCCAAAAACCATAGCATATAAAATAAATCGGTAACACCAATATATGACGTGAATATAAAAAAGATTGTTACTGCCAAGTTGAATAATATACATGATATAACAAGTGGATTTATATTTGTCATATTAACTATTCCATGAACAGTCAGCAATATGTAAAGGAACAAAGTGGAAGGGGCTCTTTCCAGTTAAAGCAGTTAAGCTGGCAACTGTACATAGGTAGGAGTTCTTTGCAGTAAAAGCAGTCAGACTGTGGATTGTCTATAGCAAGGGATTCTTTACAGTATGTGTGCAAATTTGGCTGGCTGGTTTCTTTGTGGTAAGAGCAGTTAATGGGATTTTGCATAGGCAGGGGTTATTTGCAGTTAGAGGGTGGATTGTGTATAGCAGTGGTTCTCAACTCCAGTCCTCGGGACCCACCTGCCAGTCAGGTTTTCAGGATTTCCTTAGTTTAGACCAGCTGATATAATTAGCGTCCATCCATCAGGACTTACCACAGGTATTCATTCTGTGGGATATTCCTAAATCCTGACTGGCAGGTGGGTCCCGAGGACTGGAGTTGAGAACCACTGGTGTATAGGAAGGGATTCTATACAGTCCAAGTGGTTACTTTTGACTGTTCATAGTGAAGGGTTTTTTGCGGTAATTTTAGTTAATTTAGTGACTTTGCATAGGTAGGGGTTGTTTGCAACCCCTTAGATTGTGGATTGTCTGTAGAAGGGATTCTTTACAGGATGAATGGTAATTCTGCTGACCATGGGTAGGGGTTCTTTGCTGTAAGAGCAGTTACTGTGGAAGGGATTCTATACAGTACAAGTGTTAAAGGGTTTCTGTCACCAGTTTTTTCAGTATGAATCAGGCTGACATTAGAGATGTGCTAATGTCACCTGATTCCAAATATATATCTGTTTTATTTACTGGTGCCCCCATTTTTATATAAAATGAACTTTTATTTTATGCTAATAAGGCTCCTAGGTGCAAGGGGCGTTACCTCTGCTCCTAGAGGCTTTGTTGATTGACAGGACCAGGCAGAGAAGAAACACTCCATTCACCATAGCTTGCAAGGACCTTCAATGATGTCATGACCATGTGATCAGTCACATGGTTAGGATCACACAAACAGCCTGTCTCCTCCTAAACCATGTGACTGATCACATGGTCATGACATCATTGAAGGTCCTTGCAAGCTATGGTGAATGGAGTGTTTCTTCTCTGCCTGGGCCTGTCAATCAACAGAGCCTCTAGGAGCAGGGGTAACGCCCCTTGCACCTAGAGGCCTTATTAGCATAAAATAAAAGTTAATTTCATATAAAAATGGGGGCACCAGTAAATAAAACAGATATATATTTGGAATCAGGTGACATTAGCACATCTCTAATGTCAGCCTGATTCATACCGAAAAAACTGCTGACAGAAACCCTTTAATTCTGTTGACTGTTTATAGCTAACGGTTCTTTGCAGTAGGGGCAGTTAATCTGGTGACTAGGTAGGGTTTTTTGCAGTAAGAGCAGACCATGATGTGTCTATAGGAAGGGATTCTTTACAGTACAAGTGGTTAATCTGCTGACTTCTCATTGGTAGGGGTTCCTAACGGTAAGTGGTTATTTTGTGGCTTGTTTAGAGAAAAAAATTCTTTACCGTAAGTAGGGGTTTATTATTGGGAATGAACTTTCATACAAATGCTCGTTCCTGATGATTGCCCCCCTGTAAATCTGACATTAGTCACCTGACAAGTGAGTAAAACATTCGTTTATGCAGCGCACAGAATCATCGGTTGTCCGCAGACATCACCCTATGCATCTTACATGAGGGATGTGCACTTTGGACATTAGAAAGATGCCCTCATTGAATAGGTAGAAACGGGATGCAAACCCCAGTACAGGCTTGTATAATGGGTGTTCCTGGAAAATACTGTGTCAGTCTTCACTGTAGCTCTAGAATTCTATTCAGAAAGTATAAAGAACATTGCGGAAATTATAAGGGAATATGGTGATTCATATCTGAAAATAATATTACATTCACGAGTGCCTCCCGCAATAGCACATTACTTATGATCGGGAGGGGGTCACCAATGTCATGTGAAGCGGGCACTGTGTGACTAGAGGTCCGGGCTGGATGCCCTGTCATGTAGGACAGACGGCTTCTTTGTACTCCTTTACTCCTGGTTGAAACTGTAGTTCCTCTTTGAGATGTTTATGAAGCCAGGGCAGGACCTCCAGGACATCAGTGTAAAAATCCCGAGCGTAACTTGGATAAGAGGTTTTCCTTTGAGCCGAAGAGCAAGGGTTATATGTACCAAAACTGAGGACCCCGACCTAAGAGAAGGAAAAGATGGTGGGAGTAAGAAGATCTCTGGGTATAGATTTACTGAGTCCAATGCATGCATATAATTTTAAGATGCTGTGAGCTCCCCCTAGTGGTGACGGCAGGCAAGTCAGAATTTTTTATTTTATTTAAAGGGGTATTCCATTTAGATTACATTCTGCCATATCCACAGGATAGGAGTTAACTCTTAGATCTGTGGGGGTCCACCTGCTGGCACCCTCACCAATCATGACAAAGGGTAGCATATGGTTGGTGCAATTAGTTACGCTAGTATAGCTGTATGATTATGTCATATGCAGACACTTATGTAAGGAGGCCTCTGATTGGTAAATTTCTTACCTGGAAGTATCTTTTCCTGTTCGGGATGTCCATAAAGAGAGATCCTCCGGACTCTCCTGTAAGAGAAGAAAATACAGTCGCTCATCTACAAATCGGACCTTTCCCAGCAGTGACCATAGCTGTAAATGGAAGGACAATAAAGGGGTTAAATTTCCTACTGGAGAATTATGAATAAATAGAGGGGGGGTTCACGATCCCCATGAATATGTCAGGGTGGTAAGTGGCTGCAAAAAGCGCCTCTTGCTCCGGAGGACCCAAGACCTCTGTGCATTACACTGACAGCCCATGGATATCATTAGACACAATGTAGTTCTTCATTTTACCTGCGGTGGCGCTGCAGGGGATTAAACAATCGTTACCAGATACTCCTACATCAGAGAGCTGGGGGTCCGAGACGTCTTGCATCACTGGAGGGAGACACTTACCCTTACAAGACATGTCTCCCTGTACACAGAGGTGGCGTGTGGACACCATATCGTGGAGGGCAATGTTTTTATACTTCTCGGAGTCCCGACGGCCGCTATAACAGGCTTCTCTCTGGATGATAGAATAGGATACAGTCATTAGTGACAACCCTGCTGCTGCAGAACCTCTTTTTTTTTAATTAAAGTGAGTGCGTCTTGCCTTTGTAATGGCAAGCATAATAGCCGCAAGGTGTAGCATGCCATATGTATGTCACCTGCACCATTTATTTTTATTTTAAACTTTCTTGGGGCGGCCATATTGGACACACTTCCTTTGTGTACAGCCTGTATTGACAGTACAGCTTTATGGTGGCTGCAATGAATGGGGATCAATTAACCACTTAAGGACCAAGTATGTATCACTTTTTATTCAATTATTTTAGGTTAAGCAACAAAATAAAAAGAAAGAAGTGAATTGGCCATTTAGATTTTTTTAATCCATTATGCCAGTCGTCAAACTAGATAAATATGTCTATATTTTAATAGTTTAGGTGTTTTGGGATCAGTGATGCTAGTGATTTTTATTTTTTAATACAGAGAAATGGACTTTATATGGAGGAAAATATATATATATATATATATATATATATATATATATATATATATATATATACACACACACACACACACACACACACACACACTGCCTTGAAAAAGTATTCATACCCCTTGAACTTTTACACATTTTTTACATTACACCCACAAACTTAAAGGGGTGTTCCCATCTCACAAATGTAGTTTGTATAGTTAGATATAGCCATACCAATATTATTACTAATAGAATGTATTTATATAAAATGTACAGTTTAGAAGATTTCCCTATTTGTATATCCATTGTCCCACACACATCAGTCAGGCCGTTGCCCCTGGTTACGGTCACCTCGGCCATGTAGTAGTGGTGGCCGTCTTGCTGCTTTTCAAACCCGCTCTGAGGTAACTGCTGTATTGTGAACGCACATTACATGAGCATGAGGAGACACATCTTAGGGTTGTAGCATTTTTGTCTGCGCTTCCAAAACACAGAGAAACGGATCCTGTTCCAAGATCAATTCATCTCTATGGAGCAGGATCTGTTTATAAAGTCTGCATTTTGGACGGATCCTGACCATTGTGTTTTGGACTGATAGCATCCAAAACGCAGATGTGAAAGTGCCCTAAGATGTGTCTCCGCATGTTCATACAATGTGCGTTCACAATACAGCAGTTACCTCAGAGCAAGAGCAAGCCGGCCACCACTAGTACATGTCCGCGATGGTCGTAACCAGGGGCAACAGCCTGACTGATGTGTGTGGGACAATGGATATACAAATAGGGAAATCTTCTAAATGGTACATGTTATATAAATACATTCTATTAGTAATAATATTGGTATGGCTATATCTAACTATACAAACTACATTTGTGAGATGGGAATACCCCTTTAAATGTATTTTATTGGGATTTTATGTGATAGACCAACACAAAGTAGAAATATGTGTGAAGTGAAAAGAAAATACATGGTTTTAAAAATTTTTAAAAATAAAAGTCTGAAAAGTGTATTATGCATTTTTATTCAGCCCACTGCACTCTGATACCCCTAAATAAAATCCAGTGTGATCAATTGACTTCAGAAGTCACCTCATTAGTAAATAGAGTACACCTGTGTGTAATGTATTCTCAGTATAACTACAGCTGCTCTGTGAAGGCCACAGAGGTTTGTGAGTGAACATTAGTGATCAAACAGCATCATGAAAGCCAAGGAACACACCAGACAGGTCAGGGATAAAGTTGTGGAGAAGTGTAAAGCAGAGTTAGGTTATAAAAAAAAAAAAAAATATCTCAAGCTCTGAACGTCTCACGGAGCATTGTTTAATCCATCATGCAAAAATGGAACAGCACAACTGCAAGTCTACCAAGACATGACTGTCCACCTAAACTGACAGCCCAGGCAAGGAAAGCACTAATTAGAGAAGCAGCCAAGAGGTCCATGGTCACTCTCAGATCCACAGCGTAGTTGGGAGAATCTGTCCACAGGACAACTATTAGTGGTGTACTCCATAAATCTGACCTTTATGGAAGATTGGCAAGAAGAAAGCCGTTTTTTAAAGCAAGCCATAAGGAGTCCCGTTTGCAGTTTGCCACAAGCCATGTAGGGGATACAGCAAACATGTGGAAGAAGGTGCTCCGGTCAGATGAGACCAAAGTTGAACTTTTTGGCCTAAATTCAAAACGCTATGTGTGGTGGAAAACTGACCCTGCACATCACCCTGAACACACCATCCCCACAGTGAAATATGGCGGTGGCAGCATCATGCTGTGGGGAGGCTTTTCTTCAGCAGGGACAGGGAAGCTGGTCAAAGATAATGGGAAGATGGATGGAGCTAAATACAGGGCAATCCTGGAGGAAAACCTGGTAGAGGCTGCAAAAGACTTGAGACTGGGCAGGAGGTTCACCTTCCAGCAGGACAACGACCCTACACATCCAGCCAAAGCTACAATGGAACGGTTAAGATCAAATCATATCCATGTGTTAGACTGGCTCAAAGTCCAAGACCTAAATCCTATTGAGAATCTGTGACAAGACTTGAAAATTACTGTTCACAGACTGGCAGCTGTAAATGCAGTGAAAGGTGGTCCTACAGAGTACTAGATCAGGGGCTGAATACAAATGCACGCCACACTTTTCAATTTGTTGTTTTGTTTTTAAACTTTTTTTTCACTTTCCCACTTTTTTTTAAGTCCCCCTGGGGGACCTGAACATGTGATTGTCTGATTCATCTGTAGACAGCAAAACAAAAACAAAAAAAATCTGTTCTGATGGTGTCAGGAGTTGCACTTCGTTTGCCCTTGAAGATACTCTTGTCTCTTTGATCAGTTTCAGTAATAACAAAGTATTCAGTCAGCTCCCCCTAGTGGCGGCTTTTTTTTAACCTTAGTCTGTGCAGGGCAGCAGGAAGAAGCTGCCCCGACTGCTATGAAGATGTATTACATAATCGTCGGCGTCCACCTGTCACAGCTGTTTATTACAACACCAATGGCCGAAGGCGTTCCATGCATCCAATCAGGACTCACCAGGTTGTTTATCTTTATATTGACGGACAGCTTTTTCAGATCATCTTTTTTTTCCGCCTCTTTTGACAGAAATGCAGCCTGCACATCGCTGCCACCCAGTAACAAGGAGCCTGAGAAGATATGAAGGCCAGAGTGACATACAATGGTCATGTAAGTCTATTCCTCCAATAGGTTCTCCACCCAAAGGTATGATTACAAAAATTTGATTACTACTGCAAGCCCAGATGGGGACTGGCATGGCATGAAGCTAATCTGCTGACAGCTCAGAGACAATCCACTTTCAGTATGGTTGCTAGGGATGCATTGCCTAACAACCATAAGCTTTTTCATCAGGTTGTTAGGCAGCATGTCCCTAGAAACCAGTCTGCCTCAGGCCTAAACAGCTACTAATATGAGGACAACGTAGACCTGGGAACATTCCAAAATTAGGTACAGGTGATGTGTGGGCTTCCTGTGCCTCATATTTTTAAGGGAATCTCCATTTTATTGTTGGTTTTCCTCTATCCCAGACTTAAAGGGGTATCCTCCTCTTATAAACCGATGGACATTACTAGAATAAGTTATCAACTTTATAGATTGGTCGAGGTCCATCCTCCAGTAAGGGGACATTGGACAAAATCATCGCCGCAGAACCTTCATTCTGAAGACCGTGAAGGGGACCCGAGGCCAGATCCCCACCTAAAATGATGGTGTATCCTAGTCATATGCTATCACTTTATTTAGATGGGGATGTCCCTCTAAAGAGACTCCAGCCAACAATGTAAACATGAAGGATTGCCTTCTGGTTGCCATGGCAATATCCTTCAAAAAGCAATAATGCCGCACACGTAACCTAGTACTTAGATGTAGTCACATCCACCCTTGAGGTAGCCATGGCAACCAGAGAGATAAATGCTAACCACTGCTGACTTTGCCTTGGAGTTCCCCTTAAAATGCGCTAGCAGGTGTATACGTATTGTGCACACGGGACACACAGATGAGACCTTACGGTGTTCATTGCAGCTTGCATTTTTCTTCTTTTTCATGGCTCTGTTGGCCGGCTCCGTACAGGGGAGACAGATGGGCCTGTCACATACAAGAATAAAAATAAATCAGTGGATGTTCCCATGCTTATGAGCTCCATCAATCAGTCAGAGCAGAGACCAGCTACAGTGCCTTGCAAAAGTATTCGGCCCCATGGAACTTTTCAACCTTTTGCCACATTTCAGGCTTCAAACAAAAATCTTTTGGTATCCAAATCCGGCTTTAAACTTCTCCACAACAGTATCAGGGACCTGCCTGGTGTGTTCCTTGGTCTTCATGATGCAGAACCCTGAGACTATTACAGAGCAGGTGCATTTATACGGAGACTTGATTACACACAGGTGGATCCTATTTATCTTCATCAGTCATTTAGGACGACATTGGATCATTCAGAGATCAGAGATCAACTTCTGGAGTGAGTTTTCTGAACTAATTTTAAATGGGCCGAATAATTTTGCACGCCCCACTTTTCAGTTTTATTATTACAAAAAAAGTTTAAATGATCCAATAAATTTTGTTCCACTTCACAATTGTGACCCACTTGTTGTTGATTCTTCACCAAAAAATGTAAAATGTTATATCTTTTTGTTTGAAACCTGAAATGTGGCAAAAGGTTGAAAAGTTCCAGGGGGCCGAATACTTTCGCAAGGCACTGTACAAAGAGTTTCCTTCTGGAGGTCCCAGCACGCCCACCTGACAGCTCACTGATTTCAGTGTAATGCTTCAATTCACCTGCGGAGGCGCTGCAGAAGAACTGAACACCTGCTGCTGAGATGATTGCTGGAGATCTCAGCTCCCAGGACAGTTTGTAATCAGATCATCTTTTGATGAGAACAGATTGAAGAACATGGGCAACATAGACAACACCTTTAAAGGCTATGTACACCTTTGGATTGCATTTAACTTATTTTTGGCTAAAAATCATATTTTCAATTGGTCTTTATTAAAAATATTGAGCTGTTAGTCACAAAGGGTTAACTGTTTGTCTAGCTGGGTGACTGGTACTTTCACTTTCACTTTATGCTGGTCATCTAATTACCCTTATCTGTAAACTAGTGAGAGGTCAAAAACACTTATTTAAGCCACATTCTATCAGTAAAGTAAGGATTGAGCTTTAATGAGTGTTTATAAGGTCAGAGAGAAGAGATAAGGAGTCCATCTGCTCCTCAGATGATGGAATTGAGAAAAAACATCCATAGGCAGCTACTACAGCATCTCAGCTCTCTACACAAAAAAGGATTCCATATGGTTAATAAAGACCAATTGAAAAAAGTGATTTTTAGGTCAAAATAAGTATAATGCAATAATAAAAAAATGCCCCTAAAGGTGTACATAGCCTTTAAGGTGATCTAGGCATTGGAAGGAGCCGCCATCTCCAGCATCAGCAGTCTTTGGAGGTAAGTTGATAGAAATTGGAAAGCCTTTAGAGACATTCCGTTATTCATTTCGTCATAATAGAAGTCCTATGGGCTGCATAATGGATCCGTCCGGTCTCCGTTAAATGTTATAGATTTTGGCTATTAGCAGCCTCCATTAAGGGGGAGCTGTTTATGGATTTATGTATAAATCTCTATACAGTGAGCACCCTCTAGTGGCGGCTGCAGGTAATCCCTAGTGGAAGTGGAAGCAGTTCACTGCTGAGCCCCATAACAGTACGGTAGGTACAACACTGTCCATTTTAATGGAAGAGATGGCGATTTTGTAGTTGTATTTACAGAAAGACAGGGCTACCTGGCGCTCTTAGAGAATTTCACTATCGCGGTTAGTTTTACAAGAGCCACATCGTAGTCGAAATCCCTGAGGTATCCCTCTACCCACTTTACGGCTCATGTTATAGCAGTCGTGGATGAAAATTTGTTCTGCCTTGTATTGCTCTTCACCTGTGAGACATGAGATAAATGCAATTATGGAGGGTCTAAGGCTGGTTCATAATCTCATAAGCTGCTATGCAGAACTCCGTCCTATTGAGCAGGAGCCTTAAAAGGGGAACTACAGCCAATTTTGACCTTCAATCAATATCAGATTATTGGGGGTTTGGCTCTCGACACCCCACCGATCAGAAGACTAAAGAGGTTACAGCGTCCACCCATGCGCCATATCCATTGTTTACCAGACACAGCGCCGTAGCTTTGATAGTGGCAGTGCCTGGTACTGCATCTTAAGACCAGGATTAGCCACTACCTTAAACGGGTTGGTCCATCTCAGACTTTGATGGCATATTGTTAGGACATGCCTCTGGGAGGTCTCTCCCATTTTTCTCGATCCTTCGGGACGTTTCGGGAGGATTGGGAAACATGAGGTATGCCTACCTGGGAATACTGGACAGCTTTGGGGACCCATTCTATGAATCCTAAATCATAATAGTGGCCATTAACATTATGAAAAACCGTTCTGTAATACTTTACTTTTATGGCCACAACATGGTTGCTTGAATTTATAAGCCCAGAGCGTGAGGCTGCACTACTGAGAACACTGCATGGATAGACAGCCTTTTTAAAACCAAGACATCTACTCACCGATTTTGAACAAATATTTATCTGGCGTATCGAAGTTTGAAAAGCAATGAGCTGCGGAAAGGACCCAGCTGCTGGAGATGAGAGACCCAAAGCACGGACTTGTGGAGTGAGTCTAGGAAAGAGAATAGATATATACAGCGGAATGATCGTATCCACTGAAGCTCCACAGTATACGTCAGGGTCGTGTGGGGGTCTCAGGTGGTGGGCTCCGTTCTATTAGATACATGTCGGCCCAATATGGCATCTGAGTCTGAATGGTACAGGAAAACAGAGCAAGGTCCACCCTCTGAAGAACCTCCAAAGTGCCCATCAGGGGCTGCAAAATACCATTGTTTTATCTGGACCCTCAGTAACCTTTGTAACCAATCAACAGGGACAAGATGGGCCCCGTGACTCACTCCCTGCCGATACAGAGATGAGGTCCTACAGAAATGACTGAGGTTCTCCACTCACCTTAATCTTCACGTTCCAAGGATGATGAAAGCTTTTCTCAGACTCTGAAGTCTCTTCATTCAGGCCACACATTTCTCCATAATCCTTAATATCTGGAGAGGAAAAAAATCAACAGATCTCAGCTTTTTTTGGATAGATAGATAGATAGATAGATATGAGATAGATAATAGATAGATATTAGATAGATAGATAGATAGATATTATAGATAGATAGATATGAGATAGATAGATAATAGATAGATAGATATAGATAGAGAGATAGATATGAGATAGAGAGATAGATAGATATGAGATAGATATGAGATAGATAGATAGATAGATAGATAGATAGATAGATATGAGAGAGATAGATAGATAGAGATAGATAGATAGATAGATAGATAGATAGATAGATAGATAGATAGATAGATAGATAGATAGATAGATGAGATAGATAGATAGATAGATATGAGATAGAGAGATAGATATGAGAATAGAAAAAGGAAATGAAGGCAGCACTCCAATATAACGTGAAGCAAAATGGTGGTTTATTCACCCGACCAACAGCAACGTTTCAACTGTTCAATACAGTCTTTGTCAAGCTTTTTTGCACCCATCTTTGGAAGTGCTGCTTCCCCTCACCCTCTTTTTTTCCTAGATATGAGATAGATAGATAGATAGATATAGATAGATAGATAGATAGATATAGATAGATAGATAGATAGATATAGTAGATAGATAGATAGATAGATAGATAGATAGATAGATAGATAGATAGATAGATAGATAGATAGAGATAGATAGATAGATAGATAGATATAGATATAGATAGATAGATAGATAGATAGATAGATAGATAGATAGATAGATATGAGATAGATAGATAGATAGATAGGTAGATAGATAAGAGATAGATATGAGATAGATAGATAGATAGATAGATAGATAGATAGATAGATAGATAGATAGATAGATTAGATATGAGAAATATTAGATTTCCAGCACTGTACCTATAATTTTCTGGAAAGTAGTTTTCATGTCTTCTGCAGTTTCCAATACAAAAACATGTTTTTTCGTTCTCCTTCTGAGAGGCTAATTCAGTTAGCTCAGTCTTATCTGCGTCACCACTAACACCAAAGGCATAAACATCTAGAAAGAGAGGAAGTGACAAGAAGGATGAAGTGACTATCTGTGTAAAATGTCAACATAGATATCAGATTATCAGATAAATATATACTAAATAGAGAGATATACAGATATTGATAGATAAATAGATGATAGATATTGATAGATAAGAGATAGATAGATAGATAGATAGATAGATAGATATTGATAGATAAGAGATAGATAGATAGATCCAGCCAACTACAGAGGGATCTGCGTCAGCAGCACTCTGGGGAAACTGTTCAACAGCATCATCAATAAAAGAATACTCACCTTCCTCACACAGTACGCGGTCCTCAGCAAAAGCCAAGCCGGGTTCATGCCAAACCACCGCACCACTGACCATATCTACACCCTGCACAGCCTCATCAAGACACACGTCCACGACACCAAACGTGGCAAAATATTTGCCTGTTTTGTGGACTTTAAGAAGGCGTTTGACTCGGTGTGGCATCCGGGCCTGTTCCTGAAACTATTGGAGAGCGGAATAGGAGGAGAAACGTATGATGTCATCAAGAGCTCATACACCAGGAACCAATGCAGCGTGAAGGTGAATGGGAAGAGGACGGCTTATTTCCAGCAGGCCCGAGGGGTCAGACAGGACTGCAGCCTGAGCCCAACACTCTTCAATATCTACATCAATGAACTGGCTGCAGCTCTGGAGGCCTCCTCAGTACCAGGCCTCCCCCTGCATGACCGCAAGGTGAAGTTCCTGCTGTATGCCGATGACCTCCTGCTGCTGTCCCCAACAGAGAGAGGCCTCCAAGACAGCCTGGAAGTATTGGAAAAATCAGCACCACATGG
>ONZH01002377.1:0-12908 GCA_900303285.1 Rhinella marina | reverse complement strand
TGATTACTGTCTGATTTGCACTGAGAAGAATATCTGCAAATACAGAACTAGCAACATTGTGATAAAAAAGGGGCAAGTTAGTATTCGAGACCCAAGGGGCTCTAAACCCAGCCATTGCCACCACCGGCGACGAGAAGGAGGGAGGCGAGAAGGAGGAGGGCGGTGGGGGTGACACTTTATAAAAGGAACCACAGTGTATGCCGGCACTGTAATTATCCAGCTTAATTATTCTTATGCAATAAGTACAATAAGCTGCAGATCTCCCGGGAACATTTCTGTCACAGATTTTTTTTTTCCTGGTGCACGCTTAAATAAAGATAAATCTTCTTTCCACTAGACATTTTTTTCTTTCAAACTCAGTAGGTAGCTGGATGTTCTTACTCCTGACAGTCAGGAGGTATAAAATATGTATTAGAGGCAGGGAGATGTTGAAAGTTTAAATTCACCAGAGGTGCACAGGCCTCATCCTTACGAGATGGAACCAAATGTCGTCCAGATGTTCAGCTCCTCGCTCCCAACCTGCGTGGAAGGCATGACAGAAAGAGAGAGAGCAAATATTTGCACTGTATTAATCGCTTCAAATTAAATCAGTATTATTTTTTTTTTCCGTCACGCTCGCAATTACAGTGGATCTGCTCTCATGAATTAACCCACGGT
This sequence comes from Rhinella marina, assembly GCA_900303285.1. Classification (NCBI taxonomy): domain Eukaryota; kingdom Metazoa; phylum Chordata; class Amphibia; order Anura; family Bufonidae; genus Rhinella; species Rhinella marina. The sequence continues at coordinate 12,251 of ONZH01002377.1, read as the reverse complement.
AATTAGGCACCAAGAGCTTTCCCGTTGCACATGGTGGAAGATAGAAGAGAGCCGACAGTGTTACTGAATCAACCTGCGGTAATATTTGGAATGCAATTCATCAGAAGATACACCACACCCCAAGTCTTCTTTTGCCAGATTCTCATACATTTTGGAGTGTGCATATCACAGGGTATCAGTTAGCGACTGACTTAGTCTACCCGCGCACTTTGCAGATTATGCACGTTTTTGTGCTTTTTCATTCCATGTGGAATTTTTTTTTAAATCCTCGGTTCGTCCGTTCTTTGTGAGGTTCTTTTGTGTGGATTTCTCCTTCTCAAGAGTGAGATTTGAGGCAAAAACCACATGAAATCCATGCCAAAAACCTCAAGTAACACGTGTGGTTTTTGGTGTAGATTTGGTGCGAAAATGAACTGAAATCCACATGGAAATTTGTGCAGAATTTCTGCAAGACAGCCTGCATTTGTGTGCAAGGAATCTTAAAGTGTACCTGAGTTTTCAAAAAAGTTTGTCTAATGGCTGTGTTTCTTTGTACAGTCATAAGTGTGAAGGAGCAGGTCTCTTTTTGGGCTTCCCTAATGTCTTTTTCATCCTGATTATTCTCCACCTCCGCAGCACAGCTAGATGCATTTCTCTCACAAGTAGGGAGCAGTCTCCCTTTTGTGGAATCTGCCAGCGCTGTACTGCTGTGACGTCCTATCCCATACTTCCCACTATATTTGTTTTCAGCTCTGGAGCTCACAGAACAGATAAGTGAAATCAAAGTGACAAAAAAGTAGGATGCTTGTATGATCTTCACATGCAGTGTAGATGCAATTCTTTTATCAGGCTCAGGATCTCAGCTAGCTCTGAAACGCCCCCACTCCCTCTCTGTTATCAGGGACAGATCTTGTTTGCCAATAGGCAGTGGACTGCAACTTAGGTGGAAGTAAGACCCCCTAGTGGCCATGACTTTACAGCTTTATTTCAGGTGGATGCAGGCAGATTTTTTAAATAAAGTGATTAGAAATTTGCTATTTACACTAGTCCTCTACTAAATAAAATTGTGTGAAAGTACAGAGACTCTTTAGATTGTCCAACCTCTCCTTGAAGTGATTTTCTGGGACCTAGTGGTCCTGTAAACCCACCTTAAAGGCTATATACACATTTGGGAGAATTTTTTTTAAATTATTGCATTATACTCATTATAGGTCTTTATTAAAAATATGGAGCCCTTTTCTCTGTACAGAGCTGAGATGCTCTATTAACAGGATCTTCATTTTCTCTCACTTCCATGGGGATGTCCCCATCCATACACCAGACGTGACATTGGTGGAAGTAGGGCTTTCAGAAGAGGAATGTCCCACAACTAGGTCCCCGGGATACCAATCCATGAAACTTTGGAACAGGAATTATATGACAAACTTTCTTCTACAGGAAATTATGTGTAATTATGCTGGCTTTGCCGGATCTGCTAGGTCCCAGAAAACCCATTTAAAGCCTCCATGAAATGTGGTACACCGACGACATTCAGTACCGAATAAGCTCTGGGCTGTCCTAATGATTTATTTCCAGAGGCATACCTTGAAGTTCAGGGACCTCAATGCCAAGCCTCTTCCAGCTACCCTCTGAATCACAACGTAAACTATACTGCTCTATAATAAGCTGATAACAGATTGAACTACACGTTCAACATGATGGCTTTCCTTTGGAGCGGGAATGCACAACCTTTTCTGATTCAAGGACCACATTGTACAGTACCACTTCCAAGGTAAGGTCTTGTGACTGGTAGGGATCCCAGCAGTCTAGAGTGACAGAGGACATGTGTGACCATTGCTCCATTCATCTCAGGACTCCATTCTTGTGATTCTTGGGATCCCAGCGGTCTAGAGTGACAGTCCACATGTGTGACCATTGCTCCATTCACCCCAGGACTCTGTTCTTTTTATCAGCGAGGGTTCCATTGGTCTTGAGCATGTATGGCCAACCTGATACTCTCTAGCTGTTGCAAAACTACAACTCCCAGCATGCCCAGACTGGCTACAGTTATCAGCCTACATCAGGGCATGGTGGGAGTTTGTAGTTTTAAAACAGCTGGAGAGCTGCACATTGGCCATACCTGGTCTAGAGCAACAGTTCGCATGTGTGACTATTGCTCCATTCACCTCAGGACTCCGTTCTTGTGATTCGTGGCGATCCCAGCGTTCTAGAGCGATATTCCACATGTATGACCATTGCTCCATTCACCACAGGACTCCGTTCTTGTTATCGGTGAGGGTTCCAATGGTTTAGAGCAACAGTTCCCATGTGTGACCATTGCTCCATTCATCTCAGGACTCCATTCGTGTGATTGTTGGAAGTCCCCACAGTCTAGAGCGACAGTCCACATGTGTGACCATTGCTCCAATCATCTCAGGACTCCTATCTTGTTATCAGTGAGGGCTCCAATGGTCTAGAGCAACAGTTCGCATGTGTGACCATAGTTCCATTCATCTCAGGACTCTGTTCTTGTTATCAGTGAGGGTTCCAATGGTCTAGACAGAGCAACAGTTCACATGTGTGACCATTGTTCCATTCATCTCAGGACTCCATTCTTGTGATTGTTGGAAGTCCCAGCAGTCTAGAGCGACAGTGCACATGTGTGACCATTGCTCCATTCACCCCAGGACTCCAGTCTTGTTATCATTGAGGGTTCCAATGGTCTAGACTAGAGCAACAGTTCACATGTGTGACCATTGTTCCATTCATCTCAGGACTCCATTCTTGTGATTCATGGGGATCCCAGCAGTCTAGAGTGATAATCCACATGTGTGACCATTGCTGCATTCATCTCAGTACCCCGGTATTGTGATTGGTGGTGGCCCCAGTAGTTGGATGCAAAGCTTATGCAAAAAATTTGCCAAAGTGGGAGTTTTGGGGATGTTTTTGCTACATCCCAGTCTGGCCCCACCATTGACAGACCAGTTCCACCCAGTATAACAGTTTTTTGTGCAAAAACAACTCCAATAGGAAGGTAGCACAGTTGGCCAAAGTACATAGCGATTCCGATTCAATGAGCCAGAAAAACCTTCTATGTCTGATAAATACAGGACTCAGAAATATCTTAGGAAAGAACTGAAGGAAATATTATACTACCACACAATGGACTGGAAAATTCCTTATCGACATTGTACAAACATCAAAGACAGATCCTCCTTTATAGCTGCCATATTGTATAAATTGGACACGTTTTCGAGGAGTAATTCCACGCATGGTATTGATTTCTCCTACTATGAAGATGAATGGAAACGCGCTGACAATGGCGTAATGTTTTTCAGCGTATGCAGGGAAGTGTACAGGATCCAAAACACAATGCAGATATGGATTGTACCCTGCTTGCAAATGTAGCAGATTGGTCTCCGAAGGGAATTGAACCGACACCTACCTGCAATGAAAAGAATTTGATGGTAAGATTGTATTACGCCACAGCGGGTTTCTGCTGCACATTCATTATTTAACAGAAACCCTGTATACCTCGATAGAAAAAAAAACAGCAGTATTCCAGGACTTGGCATTGACAACATAGCAGCGCAGGAAAATAACATAGAGTATTACAATACAAAGAGAGCCATTTATGACACAGTGCAGAGTCCGTGTGATTCCCCCTAAATAAACCCGCGCGCTCGGAGAGACGCTTGCGCTCAATGCACTAAGTGTTTAATTAACAGTTATTATTGTATCCAGTGGTGGAAAGGACGGCTGAGGATTGTAATCTTAATGAGGCAATCATTTTCCGCTACACGCGCAGTTGGAGTAGATTTAAACTCGATTGCTGCGCTACAGAAATACTACATTGTCATTGGTGTGAGACGTATTACAGAATGTATCGGCTACTTTCACACTTGCGTTTGTAATTCCGGATCTCAATACCACAATTAAACGGATCTGTTTTGATTTTGCACATCAGGATGCGGTTGTGTGAAATCAAAATGGATCCCATACATTGAAAGTCAAAGAGCGACGGATCCGTTTTTTTAAGCTCCTAAAAAAACTGATCCGTGGCGTTACCATTGACTGAGGGCTCATGCACATGAACGTGTGCCATCAGTGCCCATGCTGTGGACCGCAATTGTGGGACTGCCGCATTCGCATCGTGGACCCATTCATTTGAATGGGGTCCGCGATCCGCATCCCACAGTAGTGCATGCACTACTTTTTTGTGGTGCGGAGGCACGGCCAGAAACACCACGGAAGCCTCCGTTCTGCATCTCCGGGATTGCGGACCCGCAGTATGCCGTGTGCATGAGCCCTTATATTATTTTCAGTGCTGGATGAGTTTTTTTTCCGTTTTTATGACCGGTCACAAAACGCAGTGGTGCCGGAATGGAAGGCATACTGATGCATCCTGAACAGATCTCCTTCCATTCAGAATGCATGAGGACAAAATGGAAAAGTTTTTTTCCGTCTGCCGGATCTCAATACCGGAAAACAACAACGCAAGCAGGCTCGGACTGGTCCACAGGGGTACAGGTGAATCCCCCAGTGGGCCCCTAGTCTCCCATCCTCTGCACAAGTGATACATAAGCTGAGATGAATTCTACGTATAGAGGAAAGCCACCAGTGTCCTCTTCTCCCCAGGACCTACCTTCTCAGAGTTGCTGCAGGGACCCTATAGTCAATCATCTGGTAGCATCTTGCTGCTGTGTGAGCAGGTAATATTTGAATGTATCCGTACAGTGGGCCCCCAAAATAAATTTTACTGGTGGGCCCTTGGCCCTATTGAAATGCATGGGTTCACGTGACATCCACAAAAAGGGCAGGCCAACCAAAAATACTGTCATGTGATCACACCCTAAATGTGTATTTATGCATTTATGTATAAAAGTCCAGCAAGGAGTTAACAGATCATAACCTCCAGCAGCCACTAGATGGGGCTGTTTACCCCTCTCCCCATTTGGGGTGAACAGTTGGGTTTGCACACTAGAATTATACACACTGGACAGCAAGGTGGAGGACAGCTCCAGTGCTATTGCAAAGAAGCATGCCAGATGCCAAGGGGATGTGCAGTGAAGTCTGACTTAGTTCACCACAGCAACCAATCAGATTAATCCTTTCATTTGCCAAAGGAGCTATGTATATAATAAAATTAAAGTTTAGGCAAATATTTGGGCACCCCTGGTTACAATTACTGTTACTGTGAACAGTTAAGCAAGTTGAAGATGAAATGATCTCCAAGAGGGATACAGTTAAAGTTGACACATTCCCTTTGTATTTTAAGAAAGACAATAGTAGCACCCCCTTTGGCAAGTATCACAGCTTGTAAATGCTTTCAAGTCTTTCAATTCTTGTTTAAGGGATTTACGTCCATTATTCCTTAGAGAAGTCTTCCAGTTCTATGAGATTCCTGGCCCGCATTGCATGCACTGCTCTTTTGAGTTCTATCCACAGATTTTTCAATGATGTTCAGTGCTGAATTCACAGCTACATTGCTCCGTGCTGCTGTTGAGTCTGAGGGATAGGTGAGCAGAATCTCATCTGTGTGCTGTGTATGGGAGACATCATAGCAGCTAGTCTCTGCCCACTAATAAAGATAGAACCGAATAGAGGATATATATAGGATCTAGAGCTTGCAGGCACTGAATTTGGCCTTTATTGGGTGTGGGTATATATGGAGTTTTCTTGCATATATGGGGTCTGTTGTTAGGTAGGGTGGTGGCACAAGGGGGGAGGAGTGTGTTCCTGGGACTTTCTGGACTTTGGAATTGTGTGGATTTTGTGGACTTGAGGACACCTGGTTAAAAAAAAAATGTTCACACTAGTCTGACCTGGTCTATGGACATTGGACATGAACTGCGACCATGAGAGGTGGGACCATCTATCAGGCTAGTGGGGGATGAGGGAGGAGGATATTAGTGGGTGTGGGTGTATAGTGTATATAGTTCAGTTTATAACTTGTATGTGGAAAAATAAAACATTTTTGTTATTGTTATAAGTGGTTTATTCGACAACTTGACCATTTTGTTTTCTGTGATTATTTGTATATATTTGGTGTAGGATGGTATTATGTATATAATATGATAGGGTGGGTATTGTGTATGTATAGTTGTATATAATTGGTGTAGGCTGGGTGTATATATGTATAGTTAGTGTATGTATATAATAGAGTATTAATATTGGAGAGTGAGTGGCTGGACCAGTGTTAGTTTTATTTACTGTTTGGTTGTGTTGGATATTTTATGATGATTATGTTTGTTATTCTTGTTATATTGTTGCATTGTGTTATTGTCATGTTTTATAATTTTATAATAAAAGAAATACAGGCTGTAACTCAGGATAAGTACAGGATAAGTAATGTATGTACATGGTGACTGCACCAGCAGAATAGTGAGTGCAGCTCTGGAGTATAATACAGGATGTAACTCAGGGTCAGTACAGGATAAGTAATGTAATGTATGTACACAGTGACTCCACCAGCAGAATAGTGAGTGCAGCTCTGGAGTATAATACAGGATGTAACTCAGGATCAGTACAGGATAAGTAATGTATGTACACAGTGACTCCACCAGCAGAATAGTGAGTGCAGCTCTGGAGTATAATACAGGATGTTAACTCAGGATCAGTACAGGATAAGTAATGTATGTACACAGTGACTGCACCAGCAGAATAGTGAGTGCAGCTCTGGAGTATAATACAGGATGTAACTCAGGATCAGTACAGGATAAGTAATGTAATGTAGGTACACAGTGACTCCACCAGCAGAATAGTGAGTGCAGCTCTGGAGTATAATACAGGATGTAACTCAGGATCAGTACAGGATAAGTAATGTAATGTATGTACACAGTGACTGCACCAGCAGAATAGTGAGTGCAGCTCTGGAGTATAATACAGCATGTAACTCAGGATCAGTACAGGATAAGTAATGTATTTAGGTTACCCATTACTCCCTTTATAAATGAAATAGATGTCTGAAGGTACACATAACCTTTAAATGTTTTGTTGTTTCACCTCTGAGTCCATAAAGCTAATGGGTTGTCAGTCGACTTCAGAGTCTTGTAAAACAAATTTAAAAAAATATGATTTGCTACATTTACAAAAAATTTACATATAGAAGGAAGAAAATGAGACAGAAATGAAATGGCAAAATCTGCATTCCTTTGGAATCTTAAACCTTTCAATGAAGAGAACATTGTTTGAGGTGATTGTTGTAATGTGCACAGGACAGATGGGAAGAGAATTACGCTGAACAAATACTGAGATAAAATACTCCCAGATGCTTCGTTCTAAAAACAATCTGATGGCCAGACACAGGAGCATTTCCATACAGCACTGTCTAAGCAGCTGCAAGGATCTATCTATCTATCTATCTAATCTATCTATCTATCTATCTATCTATATCTATCTATCTATTTATCTATCTATCTAATATATATATCTATTTATCTATCTATCTATTTATCTATCTATCTTTCTATCTATCTCCTATCTATCTCATATATATCTATTTATCTATCTACGGTATTTATCTCCTATCTATTTATCTATGTATCTAGTGGTAATGGTGGTGGATGGTGATAGTACGCACAGTGGCGGCTGTCTTGCTCCTATGCTCCCTGGGCCATGCACAGTGAAGAGGGTGCACCCGATGTTGTTATTTCCCCTGGGACTTACCATGGTTGGGGTCTTCTACCTGATGGAAGGTTGATTGCCCTTTTTGATGCTGTTGGTGAGAAGACAGGAGACTCGTAGGTGGAAAACAGTTGGATTCACAGTCTTTCCTGAATTGAATAGTGCAAATCTCCTTCACATGTAAATTGGGGTACACTTCTCAAACAGTTCCAACAAAGTCACAGCAATTCCTTACGCGGAACCAGGGGTTTTAATTTTAAAAAATTGCCTGTAAGGAAAGGAGGCATTACTGACCTGAAAAATCCGAGCACAGCCACTCTGGTCCTCTCCTCCAGTCTTCATTTAATTGGCTGCCCGATGATGTGCCCATATATCCATGTGACCAGTGCCGGATTATAATTGGAGCATTTGGAGCTACTGCTCCAGGCCCCGGCTCCAATGATTTCAGGGGGGCCCCGCGCCAGCGCGCAGGAAGCAATGGGCGCTTCCATCAATACAGATGGAAGCGCTCATTGCTGGGAGCGCAGGAGCTGGGTCCTGGTACTCACCGCTCAGCTCCTGCGCTCCCTTCTTCATTGGTGGTCAGCTGCTGCCTGCGCTGCACTATCCTGACTGGTGCGGCGTCAGGACGTAGTGCGCGCACCTCTGACCTGACGCTGCACGCAGTCAGGTGACAGTGCAGCGCGGGCAAGTGAAGACAGAAGAGCGCCAGACCCGGAGCTGCCTAGAGGTAAGTTTTTTTATTTTTTTTTTATGGGGGCACAGTGGGCTGATCTGAGGTCTGAATGGGGCACTATAGGCTGATGTGATGTCTATAGGGGCACTATAGGGTGATCTGAGGTCTTGAAGGGGGCACTATAGGGTGATCTGAGGTCTGAAGGGGGCACTATAGGGTGATCTGAGGTTGAAGGGGGCACTATGGGCTGATCTGATGTCTGATGGGGGCACTGTGGGCTGATCTGAGGTCTGAAGGGGGCACTGTGGGCTGATCTGAGGTCTGAAGGGGCACTGTAGGCTGATCTGAGGTCTGATGGGGGCACTAAGGGTGATCTGAGGTCTGGAGGGGCACTCATGGGCTAGATCTGAGGTCTGATGGGGGCACTATAGGCTGATGTGATGTCTATGGGGGCACTGTAGGGTGATCTGAGGTCTGAAGGGGGCACTATAGGGTGATCTGAGGTCTGAAGGGGGCACTATAGGGTGATCATGAGGTCTGAAGGGGGCACTGTGGGCTGATCTGATGTCTGATGGGGGCACTGTGGCTGATCTGAGGTCTGAAGGGGCACTGTGGGCTGATCTGAGGATCTGAACGGAGCACTGTAGGCTGATGCCAAGGTCTGAAGGAGGCACTGTGGGCTGATCTGAGGTACTGAAGGGGGCACTGTGGGCTGATCTGAGGTCTGGGGGAGCACTATGGGCTGATCTGAGGTCTGATGGGGCACTATGGCTGATGTGATTCTATGGGGGCACTATAGGGTGATCTGAGGTCTGAAGGGGGCACTATGGGGCTGATATGTTGTTCTGATGGGGGCACTGTGGGCCTGACCTGAGGTCTGAAGGGGGCACTGTGGGCTGATCTGAGGTCTGAAAGGGGGCACTGTGGTTGATCTGAGGTCTGAAGGGGGCACTGTGTGGCGATGTAGGTCTGAAGGAGGCACTGTGGGCTGATCTGAGTCTGAAGGGGGCGCTGTGGGCTTGATCTGAGGTCTGAAAGGGGGCACTGTGGGCTGATCTGAGGTCTGAAGGAGGCACTGTGGGCTGATCTGAGGTCTGAAGGGGGCACAGTGGGCTGATGCGAGGTCTGATGGGGGGCACAGTGGGCTGATCTGATGTCTGATGGGGCACTGTGGGCTGATTTGAGGTCTGATGGGGGCACACTGGGCTGATGTGAGGTCTGAAGGAAGCACAGCGGGCTGATCTGAGGTCTGAAGGGGGCACTGTGGGCTGATGTGAGGTCTGAAGGAAGCACAGTGGGCTGATCTGAGGTCTGAAGGGGGCACAGTGGGACTGATCTGAGGTCTGAAAGGAGGCAACTGTGGGCTGATCTGAGGTCTGAAGGAGGCACAGCGGGCTGATCTGAGGTCTGATGGGGGCACTGTGGGCTGATCTGAGGTCTGATGCTGGCACTGTGGCTGATGTGACGTCTGATGGGGGCACGGTGGGCTGATGTGAGGTCTGGTGGGGGCACGGTGGGCTGATGTGAGGTCTGAGGGGCACTGTGGCTGATCTGAGGTCTGAAGGGGCTGTGGGCTGATCTGAGGTCTGAAGGAAGCACAGTGGGCTGATCTGAGGTCTGAAGGGGGCACAGTGGGCTGATCTGAGGTCTGAGGAGGCACTGTGGGCTGAATCTGGGTCTGAAGGGGCACAGCGGGTGATCTGAGGTCTGATGCTGGCACTGTGGCTGATGTGAGGTCTGATGGGGCATGGGGGGCACGGTATAGTATTTGGGGACATTGGGGAGCACAGTGGGCGCAGTATTTTAGGCAGCAGCAGGATAACAGTAAAAGTGGGTAATCTATGATGTCTTTGTGGCAGAGAGAAGATGGGGCTGAAAGAAGTGTCATGGCGGTGTGGGCCAAATAGAGAAGATGAGAAAAGAGAAGATCTACATCAGGAAGACGTCTGATGTAAGAGTATGTGCTGCTGTATCAGTATGTCTGGTGCTGGTGAATGTAATGTCCATCCAAATATGTGTCACCTGTTTCTTCAGCAAGGACTTGCCGGTATATGGTATGTTACTGCTGCAGCCAATCAGTGATCTAATGCTGAAGACTGGCTGCAGTGGACACATACCATACACCTGAACATCAGTGTGCACACATCACCAAAAAGAGGAAAAAAGTTTCCTCATCCTTGTGTTTAAATGACTGTGGTGATGCTGCCAGCGCTGTGCTCCCTCTGGCTCATGTCTTATTGTATGTGGAGTGTCAGCTCCAGAGCAAACAAGCACTCCAGGCCCAGCACAGCTCAGCTTAAGGTTTTCCTCTTTTTTTTTTTTCTTTTGCTAGGCTCTTACTGGACGAGGGGTGGTTTAGCAGATTGTGGGTGTGGTTTAGCAGGTTGGGGGTGTGGTTTAGCAGGTTGTGGGTGTGGTCGAGAATGTCCTCCTTTTTAAGATGAAGCAGGTGGCCACCCTAGCCCCCGCACCCCTGGTGCCGCCCCCCGCTGCCGGTGGTACAGTGGAGCACGGGAGCTTTCACTGGCTACTTCAGCCAGTGAGATAGTCGCATCCGTCTGACCCGGGTCACCGCAGCCCCGGATAGGCCAGAGCCAGAGTCTATCCGGAGCTGCGGGCAACAGAGCAGACGGACGCGATATGTCATTTTTATATAAATAGTCAACTGGCTGTTTCCAGTTGGGGTGCGTCTTTTCAGTCTGTCAGCACTGATTGGACAGTATCAGCGACCTCCACCCACCCAACTGGTAACATCTCGTTGATATTTTTTCAAAGGCTATATTCAGATCAGTATTAGCCCTTCACTGGGCTTTCCGTTCAAAGGTTACATTTAAATTCTTAAAACTGGATTCAAACATAACCCTCAACGGAACTTTGTTACATTGTTCTGGAGGGCCTTGCGTAAGTTGCGGCGAGGGGGGGCCCCATCATAAATTTTGTGCTCCATACTGCTGGTTTTGAAATTGGTTGTGGAACCACTGTGCCAACTAACCGGTTTGACGACGGGCTGGTTTTGAAGTGCATTATCACGGTGGTTCCCTGCTTTTCACACTTTAACCCCTATAGAGGGATCTTAACTTCGCTGCAGGGGAGCCACCAGGCTTTTACCCTCTTGGAATAATCCCAGTGTAGTTGGCAGCTGACACACAAAGGTCAGAGACTCCAGTACAAAGCACCAGAGACACAGGCAGAACCAGTCAGAGAAAAGGCTGGTAGAGTACATGTGAATCCAATGCAAACACAGACTGAACCAGAGAGGGTTGGGCATGCAGAAAACATACAAATCCATGGAACAGACACTGGTGAATGGCAGACAGAACTTAGGTCAGACACAGAACAAGGAGACAGAATTTAAAGAACCACAAACAGAATGTCATGGATCAGCGGGTGTGAACCCACTGTGCCTCGTGTCCTACCCCCTCTAAGGGCGTTGTCTAGGTGAATCCCTCGTTCTTCACAATACCTCAGATGGTGGGGATAGACTTTCCTGAGGTGAACACCAGGTCGCTACCTCTTGAGGATAATAGGCACACGAGGCAGGTGGTCCAGGCGGACCAGGAGGTACCAGAGCAAGGTACAAGAGGTACAGAGGTAGTCAGAAGGCCGAGTCGTTACCAGGAGCAACAATGCAGAACTGAAGGATGAGGCAGAGGCGAAGTCAGACAGGCAATGGGTCAGGGCAGGTGGCACAGGTAAAGGTCAGGCAATCCGGGTTGGCAACAGCAGAGTCTATGCAAGCAGGCAGGGATCAAACAGGTAGCAGAGTCCAGGAACACGAGCACAGGTCAGGTACACAGAAACACAAGCAGAGATAACAGCATCTCTGGGAAGGGGCTGAGCCAGTTATATACATACAGGAGGGTTAGGATTGGTCAGTGAGGTCACATGATCTAACCCATAAAGCACAGGAAGTGACACAGCTCAGCCGTTAAGGAAGAGCTGCAGGAAGAAGCAGCAAGCAGCTTTGGCCAGGGCTGAAGGGAAACTGCGG
>ONZH01002375.1:0-32830 GCA_900303285.1 Rhinella marina | reverse complement strand
TATTATCCCTGTTGTGACATTGTTTTATTATCCCTGTACTGTGACATCACTGTTTATTATCATCACTGTACTGTGACATCACTGTATGTGACATATTATATTACTGTACTGTGTATGACATTCCCTGTACTGTGACATCACTGTATTTATTTTCTCTTTACTGTGACATCACTGTGTTTTTATTATCCCTGTACTGTGACATCACTGTGTTTATTATCTTTGTACTGTGACATCACTGTGTTTATTATCTCTGTACTGTGACATCACTGTGTTTATTATCCCTATACTGTGACATCACTGTGTTTATTATCTCTGTACTGTGACATCACTGTGTTTTTATTATCATCACTGTATCTCTGTCTGACATCACTGTGTTTATTATCTCTGTAATACTGTGACATCACTGTGTTTATTATCTCTGTACTGTCTTGTTTTCTATCACATGTGTACTGTGATTGTATTATCTCTGTACTGTGACATCATGTGTTTATTAGTGTTATTATCTGTACTGTGACATCACTGTGTTTATTATCCTTGTACTGTGACATCACTGTGTGCATTATCTCTTACTGTGACATCATTGTGTGCATTGTCTCTGTAATTTGGGGAGATCAATGCAATCATTAAACTTTCCATATTCTGAACTTGCTGCTGAAGATGGTCAGGGTGGAGAGGGGCTACATTTTTTAGGATTGGGCCTCTTTACTGTGACATCACTGTATTTATTTTCTCTTTACTGTGACATAACTGTGTTTATTATCCCTGTACTGTGACATCATAGTGTTTATTATGTCTGTACTGTGACATCATGGTGTTTATTATCCCTGTACTGTGACATCACTGTGTTTATTTTCCCTTTACTGTGACATCATTGTGTTTATTATCCCTGTACTGTGACATCACTGTCTTTATTATCCCTGTACTGTGACATCACTGTGTTTATTATCCCTGTACTGTGACATCACTGTCTTTATTATCCCTGTACTGTGACATCACTGTGTTTATTATCCCTGTACTGTGACATCAATGTGTTTATTATATCTGTACTGTGACATCATTGTTTATTATCCCTGTACTTTGACATCACTGTATTTATTTTCTCTTTACTGTGACATCACTGTCTTTATTATCTCTGTACAGTTACATCACTATGTTTATTATCTCTGTGCTGTGACATCACGGTGTTTATTATCTCTGTACTGTGACATCACTGTGTTTATTTTCCCTGTAAACGTGACATCACTGTGTTTTATTATCTCTGTACTGTGACATCAATGTGTTTATTATCCCTGTACTGTGACATCACTGTGTTTATTATCTCTGTTCAGTTACATCACTGTGTTTATTATGTCTGTACTGTGACATCACTGTTTTCATTATCCCTATACTGTGACATCATTGTCTGCATTATCCCTGTACTGTGACATTACTGTGTTTATTATCCCTGTACTGTGACATCACTGTATTTATTTTCTCTTTACTGTTACATCACTGTGTTTATTATCCCTGTAATGTGACATAACTGTGTTTATTATCTTTGTACTGTGACATTACTGTGTTTATTATCTCTGTACTGTGACATCACTGTGTTTATTATCCCTGTACTGTGACATCACTGTGTTTATCATCTTTGTACTGTGACATCACTGTGTTTATTATCCTGTACTGTGACATCACTGTGTTTATTATTAGAGATGAGCGAGCAGTGCTCGTTACGAGCACTTTAGCGCTCGGCTCCTCTGCGCAATGCCCGCAGGCATTCCGGATCCGTCCTCAGCTGCATGTAAGTCAATAAGGACTGATCCGTTTAGTATGACACTCATACCAAACGGATCCGTCCTCCTCACCCGACTGAAAGTCAGTGGGGACGGATCCGTTTGGTATGAGTGTCATACTAAACGGATCCGTCCCCATTGACTTACATGCAGCTGAGGACGGATCCGGAATGCCTGCGGGCATTCTTTCGCAGACGAGTCGAGCATTACAGTGCTCGTAACGAGCACACTCGCTCATCTCTATTTATTATGTTTGTACTGTGACATCATAGTGTTTATTATGTCTGTACTGTGTCATCACAGTGTTTATTATCTCTGTACTGTGACATTGCTGTGTTTATTGTCTTGTATTGTGACATCACTGTGTTTATTATCCCTGTACTATGACATCACTGTGTTTATTATCCCTGTACTGTGACATCACTGTGTGCATTATCTCTGTACTGTGACATCATTGTGTGCATTATCTTTGTACTGTGACATCATTGTGTGCATTGTCTCTGTAATTTGGGGAGATCAATGCAATCATCAAACTTTCCATATTCTGAACTTGCTGCTGAAGATGGTCAGGGTGGAGAGGGGCTACATTTTTTAGGATTGGGCCTCTTGGTTACCTGTTAAACCCGCGCTCAAAGCACTTCTGGACCATTTTGCACAATGCTGCTACTATAGAACAGGACCAAAAGTGCAGGACCACAAGCCCTTACATTCTTCTTACCCCACTGTGATCACAGCTTCCATCTAACCTCCACTATGACCCGGTGTGTACATAAAATCAGGCAGAAGAATGGTGCTGCCCTTTTGACCTGCACTTATACAATAGAAGTAAAAAGCCGCTGGTAAGTAGTTCATCATACTCTTGGCTCGTGATCTTACGATTACTGCGCACAACGTGTGTCTGTAAACTCAGAGACAATGAGGTTAAGTTTACTGTACCGCTGGCCCATTGTGAAGCCATCAGCCTGCATACTACATGTGACCACAAGAGGGCGACAAACAGCCACAGTAATATCTGATACCGTACGACTGCCTGCGAACCAATGACCACGTCTATCTATTGGGGGTCATGTATCAAAAGGTTCTAATCTATCAGTATATGACGGACTGACGGATGCGTCACATGGGGGTCAGTCTATCATGAGACCTGAATGTATTTTTACTAAGCAAACTGTGTCCTTAAAGTGACGCGTGTGGAGGGCGCCAGTATTATTATGTGTTTAGGACCCTTTTTATGACTCTTCTTGGTCATGTCCCTTTTGCTGGACACTTTCAGAACTTCTAGAAAAAGTGGGTGTGGCTTAGAGGTCAGTTTGCTTCATCTTCATTGACAGAGCTTTTGAAAGTGATTGGACAGTGCCAGGTCCTAGTTAGGACCCCACAGGTGTCTATTAGCAATGCCAGTCCTGAAAGCTAAATGAACAAAATAAGTTGTAAAAGAAATACAAAACATTTAAAGTAAAATTCCTTTAATCCGAAATCAAAGGAAATTGATTATCAAATATTAAAGACTTTTGGACAATCAAACCAAGGTTCATAATACTCGTTTTCAAGGACAGAGAATGTACAAGAAAAAAACAAAAATTAAAAATTTATGTCACTATATTTCAGGCTCTGTTCACAGAACGCGTTGCCGTATCCGTCCTACGACAGATACCACAGGGTGTCTGACGGAACGCATTGGCTTGAATAGGGGCCGTCATTTTCAAAATAGCTGTTCTAGAAACAAGTGCTGGATTATTGAATGTTTCTGGATTATCTACTGCAGCATAATCAAACGTTTATGGATTATCTATTGACGGATTATCACTTTTTCTAGATTATCTATTGTCAGATTATTAAATATTTCTGGATTATCTAATGCTAGATTATCAAAGATTTCTGGATAATCTACAGTCGGATTATCAAACGTTTCTAGATTACATAATGCCAAATCGTCAAACTATTCTGGATTATGAAATGATGGATGGAAAATGTTTCTAGATTATCTAACATTGGATTATCAAATTTTTCTTGCGGCATAATCAGACATTTATGGACTATCTAATGCCAGATTAGCAAATGTTTTTGCATTAGCTAAAGGTGGACTATCAAACATTTCTGGATTAAATAATGCTGTTTTATTGAATCGTTCTGTATCATTTACTGCCAGATTATCAAAGATTTATGAATAATCTTTTGACGGATTATTAAATATTTCTAGATTATCTACTGCCAGATCATCCAGCATCCAGATAATGAAACATCTGGAATATCTAATGCTGGATTAGCAAACAATTCTGGATAATTTATAGCTGGAATATCAGACGCTTTTGGATTATCTACTGTCAGATTATCAAACGTTTCTGGATTATAGAATGATGCATTATCAAATGTTTCTGGATTAACAATGGATTAGCATTTTTTCCTGATTATCTAATGCAGGATTATCAGACATTTATGGACTATTTAATGCTGGATTAGCAAATGTTTTTGCATTATCTAAAGGTGGATTATAAAACATTTCTGGATAATTTACAGCTGGTATATCAAACATTTTTGGATCATCCACTGCCGGATTATCAAACATTTCTGGGTTATGTAATGCTGGATTATCCAGTGTTCCTGGATTATCTAACTACAGATTATAACATTTTTCGGGATTACCTAATGCAGGATAAATCAAACATTTACTGATTATTATTATTTTATTTGTATTATTAATTATTAAATTACCATTAATTCCATATGAATGATGTAATGCTGGATTATTAAATGATGGGTATGTTTCATCTGGGTGGGACCCCACTGTCCCCTGCGTCACCTCTGTCAGAGGTGGTCCGACTCTTCGATATAGGTGTCATTCATCTAGATATTTCTTCAGTGCTGGTCAACACGCACATATTTTGTTTATTTAAAGTGACGGTACCTTTATTTTTCACGTCAGGAATGGTTTACACACGTAACCTCAATCTTCACAGTAAAGAAACACGGGACAATCTCCAATAATCTCCTTCTTTATAACAATGCACAAAGCGGTGGTGTTGATTTTATAACGACGTGTGCCTATAAACCACAGACAATGAGAAGGCGCAGTGCGGTCACACGTCTTCTGTGCCTCTCTTATTCTTTCCATTGTTCCCAGCTACTGTTTTCAGGTCTGCTTTACTGTCCTACCACAAACGACCACTAGAGGGCGACGAGCAACCAGCAATGCCTGGTGTTTAGCAGCCTGTGCATGTTGTAACAGTATTACTTACATGTTCTAATACCTTGCTGTTATAAACCATGAAACAGGGGATGTTGGGGGTTGTAGCTTTGCAGATACTAGTGCAGTGCAGACTGCAGACCACGCACTATATTACAACCTATTTTTGCCCTACTTTTCTATAGATACCTATTAACAGTGATTTGGAGAATTATAGAGCAAATAATGCAATTTTTAAGTTTGTGGGAATTGCATGTAAAATGGAGGAAAATAGACTACAGTTCACACTGGACATTGCAAAATCCAAACCAGTATCAGCACTGATTCATACTGGATATGCGGCTTCTTGAATGTGGTAACCAATATAAAAGTCCGACTACTGCTCTTACCATGTCTCATAACTATGAGCAGTTATACTGACTTGTCTAGAAGAACAAGGTTATAGCAGTTATATTCTTGTACATAGGAGGCAGTATTATAGTAGTTATATTCTTGTACATAGCAAGCAGTATTATAGTAGTTATATTCTTGTACATAGGAGCAGTATTATAGTAGTTATATTCTTGTACATAGCAAGCAGTATTATAGTAGTTATATTCTTGTACATAGGAGCAGTATTATAGTAGTTATATTCTTGTACATAGGAGCAGTATTATAGTAGTTATATCCTTGTACATAGGAGCAGTATTATAGTAGTTATATTCTTGTACATAGGAGCAGTATTATAGTAGTTATATCTTGTACATAGGAGCAGTATTAGTAGTTATATCTGTACATAGGAGCAGTATTATAGTAGTTATATTCTTGTACATAGGAGCAGTATTATAGTAGTTATATTCTTGTTCATAGGAGCAGTATTATAGTAGTTATATTCTTATACATAGGAGCAGTATTATAGTAGTTATATTCTTATACATAGGAGCAGTATTATAGTAGTTATATTCTTGTACATAGGAGCAGTATTATAGTAGTTATATTCTTCTACATAGGAGCAGTATTATAGTAGTTATATTGTTGTACATAGGAGCTGTATTATAGTAGTAATATTCTTGTATATAAGAGCAGTATTATAGTAGTTATATTCTTGTACATAGGAGCAGTATTATAGCAGTTATATTCTTGTACATAAAAGCAGTATTATAGTAGTTATATTCTTGTACATAGTAGCAGTATTATAGTAGTTATATTCTTGTACATAAGAGCAGTATTATAGTAGTTATGTTCTTGTACATAGGAGCAGCATTATAGTAGTTATATTCTTGTACATAGGAGCAGTATTATAGTAGTTATATTCTTGTACATAGGAGCAGTATTATAGTAGTTATATTCTTGTATATAGGAGCAGTATTATAGTAGTTATATTCTTGTACATAGGAGCAGTAATATAGTAGTTATATTCTTGTACATAAAAGCAGTATTATAGTAGTTATATTCTTGTACATAGGAGCAGTATTATAGCAGTTATATTCTTGTACATAAAAGCAGTATTATAGTAGTTATATTCTTGTACATAGGAGCAGTATTATAGTAGTTATATTCTTGTACATAGGAGCAGTATTATAGTAGTTATATTCTTGTACATAAGAGCAGTATTATAGTAGTTATGTTCTTGTACATAGGAGCAGCATTATAGTAGTTATATTCTTGTACATAAGAGCAGTATTATAGTAGTTATATTCTTGTACATAGGAGCAGTATTATAGTAGTTATATTCTTGTACATAGGAGCAGTATTATAGCAGTTATATTCTTGTACATAAGAGCAGTATTATAGTAGTTATATTCTTGAACATAGGAGCAGTATTATAGTAGTTATATTCTTGTACATAGGAGCAGTATTATAGTAGTTATATTCTTGTACATAGGAACAGTATTATAGTAGTTATATTCTTGTACATAGGAGCAGTATTATAGTAGTTATATTCCTGTACATAGGAGGCAGTATTATAGTAGTTATATTCTTGTACATAGGAGCAGTATTATAGTAGTTATATTCTTATACATAGGAGCAGTATTATAGTAGTTATATTCTTGTATATAGGAGCAGTATTATAGTACTTATATTGTACATAGGAACAGCATTATAGTAGTTATATTTTTGTACATAGGAGCAGTATTTATAGTAGTCATATTCTTGTACATATAAAGCGGTATTATAGTAGTTATATTCTTGTACATAGGAGCAGTATTATAGTGGTTATATTCTTGTACATAGGAGCAGTATTATAGTGGTTATATTCTTGTACATAGGAGCAGTATTATAGTAGTTATATTCTTGTACATAGGAACAGTATTATAGTACTTATATTCTTGTACATAGGAGCAGTATTATAGTAGTTATATTCTTGTACATAGGAGCAGTATTATAGTAGTTATATTCTTGTACATAGGAGCAGTATTATAGTAGTTATATTCTTGTACATAGGAGCAGTATTATAGTAGTTATATTCTTGTATATAAAAGCAGTATTATAGTAGTTATATTCTTGTACATAGGAGCAGTATTATAGTAGTTATATTCTTGTACATAGAAGCAGTATTATAGTAGTTATATTCTTGTACATAGGAGCAGTATTATAATAGTTATATTTTTGTATATTGGAGCAGTATTATAGTAGTTATATTCTTGTACATTGGACCAGTATTATAGTAGTTATATTCTTGTACATAGGAGCAGTATTATAGTAGTTATATTCTTGTACATAGGAGCAGTATTATAGTAGTTATATTCTTGAACATAGGAGCAGTATTATAGTAGTTATATTCTTGTACATAGGAGCAGTATTATAGTAGTCATATTCTTGTACATAGAAAGCGGTATTATAGTAGTTATATTCTTGTACATAGGAGCAGTATTATAGTGGTTATATTCTTGTACATAGGAACAGTATTATAGTACTTATATTCTTGTACATAGGAGCAGTATTATAGTGGTTATATTCTTGTACATAGGAGGCAGTATTATAGTAGTTATATTCTTGTACATAGGAGCAGTATTATAGTAGTTATATTCTTGTACATAGGAGCAGTATTATAGTAGTTATATTCTTGTACATAGGAGCAGTATTATAGTAGTTATATTCTTGTATATAAGAGCAGTATTATAGTAGTTATATTCTTGTACATAAGAGCAGTGTTATAGTAGTTATATTCTTGTACATAGAAGAAGTATTATAGTAGTTATATTCTTGTACATAGGAGCAGTATTATAATAGTTATATTCTTGTACATAGGAGCAGTATTATAATAGTTATATTCTTGTACATAGGAGCAGTATTATAATAGTTATATTCTTGTACATAGGAGCAGTATTATAGTAGTTATATTCTTGTACATAGGAGCAGTATTATAGTAGTTATATTCTTGTACATAGGAACAGTATTATAGTAGTAGTTATATTCTTGTACATAGGAGCAGTATTATAGTAGTAGTTATATTCTTGTACATAGGAGTAGTATTATAGTAGTTATATTCTTGTACATAGGAGCAGTATTATATTAGTAGTTATATTCTTCTATATAGGAGCAGTATTATAGTAGTTATATTCTTCTATATAGGAGCAGTATTATAGTAGTTATATTCTTGTACATAGGAGGCAGTATTATATTAGTAGTTATATTCTTCTATATAGGAGCAGTATTATAGTAGTTATATTCTTCTATATAGGAGCAGTATTATAGTAGTTATATTCTTGTACATAGGAGGCAGTATTATAGTAGTTATATTCTTGTACATAGGATGCAGTATTATAGTAGTTATATTTTTCTACATAGGAGCAGTATTATAGTAGTTATATTCTTGTACATAGGAGGCAGTATTATAGTAGTTATATTCTTGTATATAGGAGCAGTATTATAGTAGTTATATTCTTGTACATAGGAGCAGTATTATAGTAGTTATATTCTTGTACATAGGAGCAGTATTATAGTAGTTATATTCTTGTGTATTGGAGCAGTATTATAGTAGTTAAATTCTTGTACATAGGAGCAGTATTATAGTAGTTATATTCTTGTACATAGGAGCAGTATATAGTAGTTATATTCTTGTACATAGGAGGTAGTATTATAGTAGTTATATTCTTGTTACATAGGAGCAGTATTATAGTAGTTATATTCTTCTATATAGGAGCAGTATTATAGTAGTTATATTCTTGTACATAGGAGGCAGTATTATAGTAGTTATATTCTTGTACATAGGAGCAGTATTATAGTAGTTATATTTTCTACATAGGAGCAGTATTATTAGTAGTTATAGGTTTAGTTAATATTCTTGTATTATAGGTAGTAGTTTAAATTCTTGTACATAGGAGCAGTATTATAGTAGTTATATTCTTGTACATAGGAGCAGTATTATAGTAGTTATATTCTTGTACATAGGAGCAGTATTATAGTAGTTATATTCTTGTACATAGGAGCAGTATTATAGTAGTTATATTCTTGTACATAGGAGCAGTATTATAGTAATATTCTTGTACATAGGAGCAGTATTATAGTAGTTAAATTCTTGTATATAGATGGCAGGATTATAGAGCTGAATAGCTGAGCCAGTCCTAATCTCTGCAAGTGTGAGATTTGGTGACCTTTCTGTCCCATGACATATCGATAAATTGATGGGTGGACAGAAAAATTCATATTTTTATAGTGTAAAGAAAGTTTAAAAAGGAGATTTGAAAGGGAAGACATTTTCTAGTAGTGTTCTGGGGCCTCTGACTTGATTTGTCCACCTGAATCCTCAGTAAAATTATTTTGAACAATCTCTGCTGGCTGAGGCCCCCTGTGATCAGCTGTTATTTGTGGGGAAACCTGGCAGTATTTCCTTGCAGTGGCACTTCAGGGAAAATTAAGCATTACACTGCCAGGTCTATTTTACTCATCCCACCCCCTTCCAATGTGTAGATGTCCTTTCTCTGCAGGTACGGCTGACTGTAATGAACGGCTCTCTAGCTGATACGACTTGATGGTATCTCCTCTCCTCCTGTTGTGCAGGTTGGTAAAACTAATAGTAAACACGGTTGTGGTTTGGCAGACTGGGAAATTACTGGTCGGAATAATGCGCGCCTCCTTGTCTGCTAATCTGTTTTTTATTCTTTTACAGCAAATCCCACGAAGCTTTAACTCTGCACACATGGCGTGTAATCCCTCTGAGTGATCAGTGGCTGCAGGTTTACCTTGTATTTGGGTTTGTACAAACATCGTCCTCCTTCTGAGCTTTTCATCTGACTTGTAAAAATGTACATTGATCTTTTGCTGCTTTCATGTTGGGATCTAAAGCAAGCATCGGAGAAAATCTGCCAGTTTCGGGAGTTACCTGAGTATCTTCCTGTAGTGGTCTGCATCAGGTCTAATTATCAGTATGTAGACACTGGGGACAAAATACCCTTTCTTACAGCAACGTCAGCTTCCAAGGAATATATACCACTGGGGAATATAACTATTAACCAATGTCATTATACTAGACCATGAGGGATGTTAGCATGAATCCTTTCAGTACCCTAAACCACCAATGTTACCATGAACCCTTTCCATACCGTAGACCACCAGAGATGTTACCATGTACCTTTACCTTCTACTAAAGGTGTAACTTAAAGATAATAATACTGGTGTCTTCTTATGTGACAAAGGAGCTTCTGGCCAGGAACCAGGCGCCACTTCTACCTCTGCATCTCCAGTAGCTACACACCAGTTCCTGATCCTCATACATGCTGTCAACAAGCATGTGTTAAGACATATTAGCAAATTACATGAATATCCCCCATTAAGTGAAGTTGCCATAGTAACAGAGCACCAAGATGGATGAACAATCCTCATGGTACCCCTTGAAGTCCATTAGCAGATGGAGGCCGTGACAAGCAAGTCCATCAGCAAAGTTAGTGGATGATAGATGGGTCCATAACCAGGGGCGTTGCTAGGCTAAAACATTCGGGGCTTGGGCCCCTGATGTTTTCTCCCAGGCCCCGAATGTCCTGCCTGTTAGACAAATACAATTGTATTGCCGTCCTCAGGACAGCAGTACAATTGAATCTAACAGACTGCAAGATATGTAGGACCTAGGATGACATCACAAGTCATGTGATCAATGCCGTCCAATCCTGAACTGGTCACATGACTGTGACATCATTACCGGTCCTTTCCCCTGTCTTCTAAACTGAAGAGGAGAATTGTGGGGAAGAAGCTGCAGTGAGCTCTGCTACATCAGAAGAGGTAAGTGAAGGGAGAAGCAGAAAGATGCTGGGAGTTGTGGTTATTTAACTGGGACTGTATGTTAGGGCAGAAGGGAGGGATGTTATCATGGGACTGTGTGTTGGAGGTGACTTGGGCAGTGTTCTGTTAGGGTACTTTCACACCTGCGGCATGGGACTCCAGCAGGCTGTTAGGATCCATGCTGCAGCAGGTGCACGTGTGGGGCCAGAACTACGCTCCTGCCTCATTTACTGTAATGGGGGCGGGCCATGGATATGGCTGCAGCATGGCAACTCCTGCCGCAAGGCTACTTTCACACTTGCGTTGTAAGGATCCGTTTGTGAGATCCGTCACAGGCTCTCATAAATGGTCCAAAGCTGATCAGTTTTGTCCTAATGCAATCTGAATGGAAAAGGATCAGTTCAGAATTCATCAGTTTTGCTTCAGTTCAGTCAGTTCAGTCTCCTTTCCTTTT
Organism: Rhinella marina; assembly: GCA_900303285.1. Lineage (NCBI taxonomy): Eukaryota > Metazoa > Chordata > Amphibia > Anura > Bufonidae > Rhinella > Rhinella marina. Next base: position 21,219 of record ONZH01002375.1, on the reverse strand, counting down.
TGGAGGCGGACACTAAAATGCTGCTTGCTGAGTTTTGGTGTCCACATGAAGAAACTGATCCAAACTGGCCATTTAAAAGATAATACAACCGGATCCGTTCAGAACTGATGCAGACGGTTGTATTATGATGATGGAAGCGTTTTTGCTGATCCATGACGGATCCAGCAAAAACGCTGGTGTGAAAGTAGCCTTATTTACTTTGGACTGTGGCGTGGAGTGATGTTACTTACATGGGACTGCATGTTGGAGGTGGCTGAGGGCAGGTTTATGTTATTTACATGGGACTGTGGGGTGGGGTGATGTTATTTACACCGGAATGCATGTTGGAGGTGGATGTGAGAAGGAAGTGATGTTATTTACATGGGACTGTATGTTGAAGGCGGCTTTCGGAGGGGGTGATATTTACATAGGACTGTATGTTGATGACGGCTAGGGGAATGATGTATTTACATGGGACTGTATATTGGAGGGGGCTGGAGAGATGGTGTGATGTTATTTACACAGGAGAGAAATAGTTTTATTTACATGGGACTGTATGGTGGAGGGGCTTATGAATTATCATTTCTGAGGACACTAAAGGGAGGAATATAACAGCGGGCACTTCAGGGCGAGCATTATAACAGTAGGGGGAGCGATATAAATACTGTGGGCACTGTAGGGGTATTATAAATCCAGGGAACATTAGGCGTTCTTATTACTACTGGGGGCTCTATAGGAGAGACTTATAGATCTGCCTTATTTCTACTAAGAGCACTATGGGAGGCCTTATTACTAGTGAGGGGTCTGTAGAGAGCTTTATTACCAATGGGGGAACAATAGGGGGCCTTATTACTACTGGAGGCTCTGTGAGGGCATTATTAATACTGGAGGACTCTTCTATTAATGGGGACAATCTTGGGGAGCATTATCAGTACTGGGGTCACTGTAGGGTGCAGTGTTACTAATGAGGGAATTACTACTGGTAGGACTATTACTATTGGGGGCAGTATTATTTCTTCTGGATAGTATTTGGGGGTATTGGGGGGCACAGCGAGCAGCAGGATAAGACTGTGGGGACTCCAGGTTGGGGGATGATGATAGAAATGTGAGAAAGCTAAGATGTCCGTGTGTCACACTCTGCAGAGACGAGGAGCGGCTGAGAGAAGTTGTCTGGACCAAGTGGAGAAGATGATGACAGAGAAAATATACATCAAAGGAGAAGTCACCTGGGAGGCCCTGGATGTGAGGTATGTGCTGCTGTATAGCAGGGTTGGGGCGAGGGTCGACATAGAAAATTGGGCCATATTCATTGGGGCTTGGGCCCCGGATCTTTTGAGACCCTAGTAACGCCCCTGGTCCATACAATGGGCCATACAGGAGTAGGTAGCGTGAGTTGGGTCACAGAGGACCACAAGGGTCTCTTTTCTCTGTAACCTCTATACTTGGTGCCGGACAGGACCAGGAAGGTGAAGACAATTCTCCTGCAGATAAGCCACTGGATAGTGCAGGAGCCTGGAGATATAACCCTCCAGATACCAGGAATAAAATAGTGAACCCGTTTATTACCCGAAATGACTGTTTATATTTCTTTTTACCTTTAAACCACATGATACAGTATGTTGCCATGAATCCCATCATTGTCCTAGATTGTTAGGTAATATTTCTATTAATCCTCTCCACTACTCTAGAGCACCATGGATTATTTCAGCACCCTAGACCACCAGGATCTTACCATGACAACCTTTAAGTATGCTAGGCCACTAGTGATATTTTTTAACCCCTTCAAAACCATGGAATGTTACAGTTAAACCCTTCACTACACTAGACCACTAGGGAATATTTCTATTAACCCATTTCACTACACTAGACCACAAGGGATGTTACCATGAACCCTTTTAGTACCCTAAACTACCAGTGATATTACTATGAACCCTGTCCATACTATAGACCACCAGGAATGTTACTATGAACTCTTTTAAGTACTCTAGACAACCAGAGATACTTCTATTGACTGCTTCAAAACATCAGACCATGGAATGTTACATTTAACCTCTTCACTACACTAAATCACTAGGGAATATTTATATTAACCCATTTCACTACTCTAGACCACCAGGGATTTTTTCATGAATTCTTTCACTACACTAAACCAACAAGGAAGTTACCATAGCCCTTCTTGTATCCTAGGTCACCGGGGATATTACCATGAACCCTTTTAAGTAATCTAGATCACCAGTGATATGTTAAGAACTCTAGATAAGCAGTGATATTTCTATGATCTCCTTCAAAACCATAGACCTTAGAATGTTACTGTTAACCCCTCCAGTGCACTAGGCCACTTAGGAAAATTTCTATCAAGCCATTTCTAGGCCACCAAGGAAGTTACCATAAATCCCCTCAATACCCTAAACCACCAGGGATGTTAAAATGAATCCTTTTTTTATACCCAAGACCACCAAGGATGTTGCTATTAACCCTTTTAAGTACTCTAGACCACCAATGAGATTTCTGTTACCTCCTTTACCACATTAGAATGTGTAATTTTACCACTATTCACTTCACTACACTAGACCACTAGGGAACATGTTTATTAACCAATATTATTACTTTACACCACCAGGGATGCTACCATGAAGCAATCTTAGTACCCTGATCACCAGTGATATTTCCTTTAACCCTTTTACTATATTACACTGTGGAATGGTATCATTACCCCTTCACTACATTAAACCACTAGAAAATATTTATACTAACCCTTTTCACTACCCCGAGTCACCATGGATGTTATAATTAACCCTTTCAGTACCCTAAACCACCAGGGATGTTACAATAAACCCTTTTTAGTACCCTAGAACATTACTGATATTTCCATGAACCTCTTCACTAACCTAGACCACCAGGAAAATCAAGGCCAAACTCTAGATTAAAGTAGGTCATTAGGATCCATATCAGAGTCCATGTTACAGTGAACCCAGACCTCCCACAGATCTACTAAACCGAACCTAAATCAAGACTCTATGGTAATCCACTTTTGGTTCATTAGAACTACTGGGGTTTGGGAGTTGCATCAGTAATACAGACCCAAAAAGATGGTCATTAGATGTTCAGAATTGAAAAAAAAAACATGGCTGTCTTCTTTTCTTTTAAGAAAATGGCACTGAAGTGAATGGGGCTGAGCTGGAATACCTTATACAACCTGTGGATGAGCCTGGCACTTTGTGAAGAAAGCAGCTACAGTCTTCTAATACTGGACAGAACACTAACCCCTTTAAGTAAGGCGTTTAAGAGGTATTGTTAAAGGGGTTATCCAACCCCTGAAATGCTCCAGCATATGCCCGGGCCCCTCACACACAATGTACTTACCTTGTTCCCTGGCACCTGCATCGCTCCTGATACCTGCATGGCTTGTGCTGCATCTCCCCGTTGCGTGGATGAAAGCATCTGGCGTCGGGGGGTCAGCCAATAGCAGGCGGTGAGGGGAACGAGCCTCCTTAGCATCGCGGGTGACGCTTGGGAGGCTCGTTCCCGTCGTGGCCTGCTATTGGCTGGACCCCCAGACGCTGGATGTTTTCATCCACGCAAAGGACAGATGCAGCGGCAGCCGTGGGTGCCGGGGAGCAAGGTAAGTACATTGTGTGTGAGGGGCCCGGCATATGGGGGAGCATTTCAGGGGTTGGATAACCCCTTTAAGAATTTTCAGATTTGCTTTCTCTTTTATGGAACATTCTGCAGATCAGATTTATAACAGCAGAAGTGAGGCTCCAAATGTTATCTTTTTGGGGAGCACAGGAACTCCATGGATGGCCTCAATAAAGAGTCAAAGCGTCATTACATGTAATCTATAGATATCATGTACCATTGCATTCGGAGGTGTCTGCATACAAACATCATGTTACAGGGCAGTCAATTAGCTGGAGGCAGCATGTTTCTGCATTTTGCACAGTTTGCACATCTGTGTTTTCCGGTATATGGGATAATGGCTGCTTTCCACAGTGATATATGGTGGCATCGGTATTATTAATGACGTGTGCATTTTTACCTTTAAAATTTAGGGTTAGTTATTTATTATGTCACAGGCTTCTATGCATGATGTATGAAGAGCATAATAATGTATGTGCACGGCTTTAGGGAATCTATAGTATTTAGCAAGCATTGGATGCATCCAGTCGGTGTAAACTCGCTAGTAGCACACAATATAGTAGCACACAATATCCTCATAAATGAATGAAAAACAGATCAACTTTGTATACTAAATGTTACCATGGAGAAATAACTTATAACTATGTATCTACTGGAGGACTGTGTACAGTTCTGGGCTCCTGTGAACAAGGCAGACATAGCAGAGCTGGAGAGGGTTCAGAGGAGGGCAACTAAAGTAATAACTGGAATGGGTGGACTACAGGACCCAGAAAGATTATCAAAATTAGGGTTATTCACTTTAGAAAAAAGACGACTGAGGGGAGATGTAATAACTATGTATAAATATATCAGAGGTCAGTACAGAGATCTCTCCCATCATCTATTTATCCCCAGGACTGTGACTGTGACGAGGGGACATCCTCTGCGTCTGGAGGAAAGAAGGTTTGTACACAAACATAGAAGAGGATTCTTTACGGTAAGAGCAGTGAGACTATGGAACTCTCTGCCTGAGGAGGTGGTGATGGTAAGTTCACTATAAGAGATCAGGAGGGGCCTGGATGTATTTCTGGAGGGTAATAATATTACAGGTTATAGTTACTAGAGAGGGGTCGTTGATCCAGGGAGTTATTCTGATGCCTGATTGGAATCAGGAAGGAATTTTTTCCCCCTAAAGTGAGGAAAATTGGCTTCTACCTCACAGGGTCTTTTTTGCCTTCCTCTGGATCAACTTGTAGGAAAAGAGGCCGAAACTGGATGGACAGAGGGCTTTTTTCAGCCTTATAAGCTATGTTACTATGTTACATTTATATAACATGAAATTCCTTTAATCTGATAATCTATGATTTTTTTTCGGAACTGTAATAATTTCACAAAAACAATAGCAGAAAACCGAGCAGAGAGAATCAACTAAAGGAACGCTCTGAAAAACCTGATATACTGTGTTGATGAGGAGCCTTAGGGGACAGAGCTTGACACAAGGATTAAAAAAATAGCAAAAGCTCAAGTCATACCTATCAATGTAATTGCCATAACACTCAAGAGAAAGAAGCAGCTGTATACTGATAGTTGGTCCTCCTTGTTTTCGGGGACAGAGTTATTGTCAGATTTACCTGTGAACCCTGCAGAGAAGTCACTGCAGGAGCAGGTACCATAGGTCGGTCACCGCTGGCACACAAGGCTACAGAGACTTTGCAAGAAATCATAGCAAAAGCTCAAGTCATACCTACCAATGTAATTGTCATAAAACTCCAGTGAATCCTAGAGAAAGAAGAAGCTATATATTGATAGTTGGTCCTCCTTGTATTGTCAGATGACAGCTGTTCCTTCCTATCAAATTATTGAAGATTTACCTCTGAACCCTGCAGAGAAGTCACTGTAACAGCAGGTAGGTCAGTCACCTCTGGCACACTAGGCCGCAGAGACTTTGCAACAAATCATAGCAAAAGCTCAAGTCATACCTACCAACCTTATTGCCATAAAGCTGTGAATCGCAGAGGAACAAGCAACCATATGTCAATAGTTGATTGTCCTCGTTTTCGAGGACAGAGTTACTGTCAGATGACAGTTGCTCCTTTCCATCATGTCATTGGAGATTTACCTGGGAGCCCAGGAGAGAAAAGAGTGACTGCAAGATCAGGTTTGTTGGTCACCACTGGAACACTATGTCACAGAGACTTTAAAACAAGTCATCCCCCATCATAAGACTATAGAAAGGGCACATACTGAGTGTATCGGGTGGCCTTTGCTTCTTAGGGGACCTCTACCAACTCTAATGGTCATTTGGTGACCCTATTCAGCTAAGAGGAGGTGGTCTCTCATGCATGTAGCTCTTTTTGAAGCCTAAGGGTGCTTTGGGGTATTGGCTCAAAATGAAGAGACTCGGCAACTTATAGAGACTTATTTACAGGTAATGGTTCATGAGGAGAAGTATGCAGATTAGACTTGAAGCCTATGGGAAATACTCTTTGCCACCTCCATATCTTCTATAGACTCCAGTGGAGAGGCCATGTATCTGCCAACTTTTCTATATGTGGCTGCAACTGAAGGTGAGGTGGAGTCCATTTTCCATCTCATGGTCTAATTTTTTCAAAGATGAGCCTCCACTCCAAATGCATGGAGATGCCTGCTCAGGTCAATCATTGACTGACCAGGCATCTACTGATTTGTCCAGATCTGGCTAGATGACTTCAAGACTTCCTGACAACCATTATCTCCAGTACATTTTTCTGCCTGGGGTCCTGAGTTTGGGTGGATATCCTTTAGGTTCTCCATTTTCTTTCCACGCTTGAAAAACATACTGGTACGATAATTTGGAATTTAGATTCTGAGCCCCAGAGAGGACTGATAACGACCGCTGTATAGGTATGGGATATGTTGATGCCATATTAATTAATAAAATATAGAAATATTGCAGAACCAGCTACTCAACAAGTTTCTGGAAGCCACTGATAGGATACCAACGTTTAAAGCTAGGGTGAGAAGATGTGTGTATAGTAATACTATGTCTGGTATTATATGGGTATTATAGTGGTATTGTATGTGTTTTATGGCCGCTATTACATAAGCAAAGTCTGGTATTATATGGGTATTATAGTGGTATTGTATGTGCTGTATGACTGCTATTATATAAGTTATGTCTGGTATATTATAGTGGTTTGTATGGCTGTATGGCCGCTATTATATAAGCTATGTCTGGTATTATATGGGTATTATAGTGGTATTGTATGTGCTGTATGCCGCTATTATATAAGCTATGTCTGGTATTATATGGGTATTATAGTGGTATTGTATGTGCTGTATGGCTGCTATTATTTATGTCTGGTTTATTATTATATATAAGGTCGCTTATATAAGTTATGTCTGGTATTTATGGGTATTATAGTGGTATTGTATGTGCTGTATGGCCGCTATTATATAAGTTGTTTATATGGGTATTATAGTGGTATTGTATGTGCTGTATGCCGCTATTATATAAGCTATGTCTGATTATATGGTATTATAGTGGTATTGTATGTGCTGTATGGTCGCTATATATAAGCTTTGTCTGGTATTATATGGGTGTATGGGCTGTATGTCGCTATTATAAAGTTATGTCTGTATTATATGGGTATTATAGTGGTATTGATGTGCTGTATGGTCGCTATTATATAAGCTATGTCTGGTATTATATGGGTATTATAGTGGTATTGTATGTGCTGTATGGCCGCTATTATATAAGTTATGTCTGGTATTATATGGGTATTATAGTGGTATTGTATGTGCTGTATGGTCGCTATTATATAAGCATTGTCTGGTATTATATGGGTATTATAGTGGTATTGTATGTGCTGTATGACTGCTATTATATAAGTTATGTCTGGTATTATATGGGTATTATAGTGGTATTGTATGTGCTGTATGGCTGCTATTATATAAGCATTGTCTGGTATTATATGGGTATTATAGTGGTATTGTATGTGCTGTATGGCTGCTATTATATAAGCATTGTCTGGTATTATATGGGTATTATAGTGGTATTGTATGTGCTGTATGGTGCTATTATATAAGCATGGTCTGGTATTATATGGGGTATTATAGTGGTATTGTTATGTGCTGTATTGCTGCTATTATATAAGCTATGTCTGGTATTTATATGGGTATGGCCTTATACTATTATATAAGCTATGTCTGGTATTATATGGGTATATAGTGGTTATTGTATGTGCTGTAATGGCTGCTATTATATAAGCATTGTCTGGTATTATATGGGTATTATAGTGGTATTGTATGTGCTGTATTATAGGCATGGGTATTATATATAGTATTATGTCTGTATTATATGGTATTATAGGTAGTGTATGTGCTGTATGGCTGCTATTATATAAGCATTGTCTGGTTTATATGGGTATTATAGTGGTATTGTATGTGCTGTATGTGCTATTATATTAGCATCCTATATGGGTATTATAGTGTTTGTATGTGCTGTATGGCCGCTATTTAATATAAGCTATGTCTGGTATTATATGGGTATTATAGTGGTATTGTATGTGCTGTATGGCTGTATTATATAAGCTATGTCTGATATTATATGGGTATATAGTGGTATTGTATGTGTCTATGGCCTGTATGGCTGCTATTATATAAAGGCCTGGTTTATTATATGGTATTTATAGTGGTATTGTATGTGCTGTATGGCTGCTATTATATAAGCATTGTCTGGTATTATATGGGTATTATAGTGGTATTGTATGTGCTGTATGGTCGCTATTATATAAGCTATGTCTGATATTATATGGGTATTATAGTGGTATTGTATGTGCTGTATGGCCTATTAATAAGCTATGTCTGATATTATATGGGTATTATAGTGGTATTGTGGCTGTATGATGCTATATATAAGTTATGTCTATATATATGGGTAGTATTAGTGGATTGTATGTGCTGTTATGGCTGCTATATATAAGCATTGTCTGGTATTATGATGGTATTATAGTGGTATTGTATGTGTCTGTGCCTTATATCTATGCTATATAATATATAGTGTGATATTATATGGGTATTATAGTGGTATTGTATGTGCTGTATTGCTGCTAATAGATAATAATTAGTGTGTAAAATGATATTTTTTTCAGTATTATTGTTTCAATATTCAAAATTGTGAAAAATAATTGATGTCAATGAAAAAAACATTTGAAAAAAAATATTTTACTTAGAATATTATTACAGGAAAAATCCCCTCCCCATATACACACGGTCACCCCTAACATGATGCATAGGACATTACTCTGTGTACTCTGTCCGCCATCTCTCTCTCTCTAATTAGCCCTGTAATCAGGTTAGTGTCTGGTTTACACGACCGGCGAGCTTTGTCTTTCGAGCCCTCGCAATGCAATAAGTGAACTTAAAGCGACAGGCGGCTCTATGGTTTTGAGGCCTAAATTATCCTCATTTAAGGAGTGGATTAATGGGCTGTCTCGTTGGCATTACAGATGCTGCCGTCCGCCCACGAGCTGCCAGCAGCATACATATGAGCCCTGCACTCCCACTGGGTGGAGCGTGGGCAGAAAAATCCATTAGGCCACCAGACCTTTGTTTAAAATCCACTAACAAACCAGCTGCACTTATGGCGCCTGTCACTTACAGAGAGGAACTTAGCGCAGCCGAACAAAGTGAGTGTCAGGGAAAAATAATTGTAAGGTGACCGCCAAGGCCCCCGACATTCTATCAGCCAGGGGGAGCCGGTGTCAGGGGTCCGCAGAGATGCCCGCTTGATATACGCCTGCCTTCTAAATTTGATCAGGGTATTGCAGGAGTTAGCAATTTTCCGCCAGTTTCATAAATCTTGCAAGAATCCGCCAGGGCGCAGGGGAATAGTTCAAGAGGCGAGGTGTTTACCGTGGCGGGGGTCAGCGGGGAGGTTGTTCCACCTTTTAGAAGAAACAATGTTGCGTTTTGTTATTGCGGAGGTTTGTTTGTTGTTTTCGAGGTGGCCATCGGTCAAGATAAAATCACAGTCACCTATCATAATGGTCATGTCTTTATTCTTGGGGGGGGGGGGTCGGATATAGGATGTCTGCATTTATTAATTTCTGGGTTGCAGGAATGGCGCCACATAGCGACACCGCCCATAATATTACATCACTGCCGTCTACAGAACCACAATATAACGATGTCAAGACAGGGAATTAATAGATTGTTAATAGATTCTAGATTTAATAGATCTATCTCATATCTATTATCTATCTATCTATCTATCATCTATTTATCTCATATCTATCTATCTATCTATCATCTATTTATCTCATATCTATCTATCTATCTATCTATCTATCTATCATCTATTTATCTCATATCTATCTATCTATCTATCTATCTATCTATCTATCTATCTATCTATCTATCTAGATACTAAACAGAGAATGGCAGCAGCACTAGATAAGCCATGAGACATAAAATGAACATGAAATGAACATGTAAAGAAGTAAAGGAGTAAAAAAAGCATAACTGCTATGTAGTATATAAAGTATATCAAGTGGAAGCTCTTAGCGCATATAAATGATCATAAATATGTCGGGCTCATCCACCAACGATCAAGGTGGCTTCCAATCGGATGAGTCCTACACTAACACTGACCTGCATCCTACACAAACCGGCAGGCCCATATCAGGAGAACACCATACCTGGTCAGAAGCTGCACCAGTGTGAACAGGAGTGCTAAATTCCCAGAGGAGGCCAGTCTTCCTCTATGCAGGTCAGTGTTAGTGTAGGACTCATCCGATTGGAAGCCACCTTGATCGTTGGTGGATGAGCCCGACATATTTATAATCATTTATATGCGCTAAGAGCTTCCACTTGATATACTTTATATACTACATAGCAATTGTGCTTTTTTTACTCCTTTACTTCTTTACATGTTCATTTCATGTTCATTTTATGTGTCATGGCTTATCTAGTGCTGCTGCCATTCTCTGTTTAGTATCTAATTAGCCAACAGGTAGCTTGCACCTGACTCTCACCTGTAGGAGGTGCTGTCCGTTTTTTGTAATTTTTTATCTATCTATCTATCTATCTATCTATCTATCTATCATCTATCTATTTATCTCATATCTATCTATCTATCTATCTATCTATCTATCTATCTATCTATCTATCTATCTCTTATCTATCTGTCTGTCTATCCATCCATGTATCTTTGTCTTCATCTATCTCATATATATTTATCTAATGCATATCTATCTATGTATCTATCTATCTCCTATCTACTCTATCTAATCAGTGGCGTAGCTATAGGGGTCGCAGCGGTCGCAGTTGCGACCAGGCCCCTAAGCCAGGGGGGCCCCGAGGGCCCCCCTTGCCACTTGCAGGGCCGCACCGCCAATTAGCCAGGTGCGGCGCGGCCCTGCGCACAGACAGGGGCAGAGGGAGATGAGCGCTTCCAATTGTGGAAGCGCTCATCTCAATAGTCATCTGTATCGCCGTCCTCAGGACGGCGATCCAGATGCCTGTATTGTACTGCGGCAGGGGAGGAGAGGCGTCTCCCCTGCCCGTTCCTCTGATAGGCTGCAGGCACTGGGCCTGCAGCCTATCAGAGGCCGGCTCAGGCGGCGCGATGACGTCATCGCGCTGCCTGAGCCGTACAGCGCGGGACACAGGCCGGAAGAGGCCTGCATCGCATCGCTGCCAGCACCATGGAGGTAAGTATAAGTGTTAATTTTTTTTTTTTTATTGTAGCAGTCACCGACGGAGCTCAATTGGGGCATTTTGGGGGCATTTTTACTGGCACATGGGGGGCACTGGGGCATTTTACTGGCACATGGGGGCATTTTTACTGGCACATGGGGCACTTGGGCATTTTACTGGCAACATGGGGCACTGTGGGCATTTTTACTGGCACATGGGGGCACTGTGGGCATTTTTACTGGCATATGGGGGCACTGGGGGCATTTTTACTGGCATATGGGGGCACTGGGGGCATTTTTACTGGCACATGGGCACTGGGGGCATTTTACTGGCACATGGGGGCATTTTTACTGGCACAAGGGGGCACTGGGGGCATTTTTACTGGAACATGGGGGCACTGGGGGCATTTTACTGGCACATGGGGGCACTGGGGGCATTTTTACTGGCACATGGGGGCATTTTACTGGCAACTGGGGGGGCATGGGGGCATTTTTTACTGGCACATGGGGGCACTGGGGGCATTTTACTGGCACATGGGGGCACTGGGGCATTTTTGCTGGCACATGGGCACATGGGGCATTTTTACTGGCACATGGGGGCAATGGGGGCATTTTTACTGGCACATGGCACGGGCATTTTTACTGGCACATGGGGGCACTGGGGGCATTTTTACTGGCACATGGGGGCACTGGGGGCATTTTTTACTGGCACATGGGGGGCATTTTTACTGGCACTTGGGGCATTTTTACTTTGGCACATGGGGCATTTTTACTGGCACATGGGGGCATTTTTACTGGCACATGGGGGCACTGGGGGCATTTTTACTGGCACATGGGGGGCACTGGGGGCATTTTTACTGGCACATGGGGGCACTTGGGCATTTTTGCTGGCACATGGGGCACTGGGGCATTTTTACTGGCACATGGGGCATTTTTACTGGCACATGGGGCACTGGGGGCATTTTTTGGGCACATGGGGGCACTGGGCATTTTTGCTGGCACATGGGGCAGCTCGGCCTGGGGCATTTTTACTGGCACATGGGGGCACTGGGGATTTTTTTAACTGGCACATGGGGGCACTGGGGCATTTTTTCTGGCACATGGGGGCACTGGGGGCATTTCCTACTGGCACATGATTTTGGGGGGAATCAATGGGGGGGAACTTCTGGCACATAATTTGGGGGCATCTATGGGTGGGGAGCACTTCTTACTGGCACATTGGAAGCATTATTACTTCTAGGGCACAGTGGGGACATTAGTACTGTGGGGGGCACTATTACTGTGGGGGGCACCCTGGCACAGTATCAGCGCAGTTATTTCAGGGGACGTTATGTTCACACTATTACGGACAGTATTTGCTGGGCGCAGTTATTTTAAGACACTGTGGCCAATAATTATTGAAGGGCACTATCTGTGTGGTACTAGTGGCCACAGTACTGGGGGTGGTAGGATGATTTGTCCAGAAGACGGGAGGATGATGGAAAAGTAGTAAACTAAGATTTTTTCTGTCAAACTGCAGAGATAAGAAATGCTGAAAAATGGCGTCTGGTCTGAAAGGAGAAGATGAGGAAAGAGGAAGAATCTACATCCGAGGAGACGTCACTGGATGTAAGAGGTATTGAGGCGCTGTATTTTATACTGGATGTAAGAGGTATGAGGAGCTGTATTATACTGGATGTAAGAGGTATGGGGCGCTGATTAATACTGGATGTAAGAGGTATGGGGCGCTGTATTATACTGGATGTACGAGGTATGGGGCGCTGTATTATACTGGATGTAAGAGGTATGGGCGCTGTATTATACTGGATGTAAGAGGTATGGGCGCTGTATTATACTGGATGTAAGAGGTATGGGGCCGCTGTATTATACTGGATGTAAGAGGTATGGGGCGCTGTATTATACTGGATGTAAGAGTATGGGCGCTGTATTATACTGGATGTAAGAGGTATGAGGGCGCTTGTATTTATACTGGATGTAAGAGGTATGGGGCGCTGTATTATACTGGATGTAAGAGGTATGAGGCGCTGTATTATACTGGATGTAAGAGGTATGGGGCGCTGTATTATACTGGATGTAAGAGGTATGGGGCGCTGTATTATACTGGATGTAAGAGGTATGGGGCGCTGTATTATACTGGATGTAAGAGGTATGGGCGCTGTATTATACTGGATGTAAGAGGTATGGGGGCGCTGTATTATACTGGATGTAAGAGGTATGGGGCGCTGTATTATACTGGATGTAAGAGGTATGGGGCGCTGTATTATACTGGATGTAAGAGGTATGAGGCGCTGTATTATTATACTGGATGTAAGAGGTATGGGGCGCTGTATTATACTGGATGTAAGAGGTTATGGGGCGCTGTATTATACTGGATGTAAGAGGTATGGGGCGCTGTATTATACTGGATGTAAGAGGTATGAGGTGCTGTATTATACTGGATGTAAAGAGGTATGGGGCTGTATTATACTGGATGTAAAGAGGTATGGGGCGCTGTATTATACTGGATGTAAGAGGTTATGGGGCTGCTGGATGTAAGAGTACTGGATGTAAGAGGTATGGGGCGCTTGTATTATACTGGATGTAAGAGGTATGGGGCGCTGTATTATACTGGATGTAAGAGGTATGGGGCGCTGTATTATACTGGTGTAAGGTATGGGGGCTATATTGGGGGGGGCCCAAGCTGAACTCTTGCACCAGGCCCATGAGCCTTAGCTACGCCCCCTTAATGATCTATCTATCTATCTATCTATCTATCTATCTATCTATCTATCTATCTCACATCATAATCTACTCTACATCCTCCCGTCTTCTGGACAAATCATCCTACCACCCCCAGTACTGTGCCACTAGTACCACACAGATAGTGCCCTTCAATAATTATGGCACAGTGTCTTAAAATAACTGCGCCCAGCAAATACTGTCCCGTAATAGTGTAAACATAACGCTCCCCTGAAATAACTGCGCTGATACTGTGCCAGGGTGCCCCCACAGTAATAGTGCCCCCCACAGTACTAATGTCCCCACTGTGCCCTAAGAAGTAATAATGCTTCCAATGTGCCAGTAAGAAGTGTCCCCACCCATAGATGCCCCCCAAATTATGTGCAGATTCCCCCTGATTTCCAAAATATGTGCCAGTAGGAAATGCCCCAGTGCCCCCATGTGCCAGAAAGAAATGCCCCAGTATGTAAGAGGTATGGGGCGCTGTATTATACTGGATGTAAGAGGTATGGGGCGCTGTATTATACTGGATGTAAGAGGTATGGGGCGCCTGTATTATACTGGATGTAAGAGGTATGGGGCGCTGTATTATACTGGATGTAAGAGGTATGAGGCGCTGTATTATACTGGATGTAAAAGGTATGGGGCACTGTATTATACTGGATGTAAGAGGTATGAGGCGCTGTATTTATACTGGATGTAAGAGGTATGGGGCGCTGTATTATACTGGATGTAAGAGGTATGAGGGCGCTGTATTATACTGGATGTAAGAGGTATGGGGCGCTGTATTATACTGGATATAAGAGGTATGAGGCGCTGTATTATACTGGATGTAAGAGGTTATGGGGCGCTGTATTATACTGGATGTAAGAGGTATGAGGCGCTGTATTATACTGGATGTAAGAGGTATGGGGCGCTGTATTATACTGGATATAAGAGGTATGGGGCGCTGTATTATACTGGATGTAAGAGGTATGGGGCGCTGTATTATACTAGATGTAAAAGGTATGAGGTGCTGTATTATACTGGATTTAAGAGGTATGAGGCGCTGTATTATACTGGATGTAAGAGGTATGGGGCGCTGTATTATACTGGATGTAAGAGGTATGAGGCGCTGTATTTATACTGGATGTAAGAGGTATGGGGCGCTGTATTATACTGGATGTAAGAGGTATGGGGCGCTGTATTATACTGGATGTAAGAGGTATGAGGTGCTGTATTATACTGGATGTAAAAGGTATGAGGTGCTGTATTATACTGGATGTAAGAGGTATGGGGCGCTGTATTATACTGGATGTAAGAGGTATGGGGCGCTGGATGTAAGAGGTACCTGGATGTAATACAGCGCCCCCATGGGGCGCTGTATTATACTAGATGTAAGAGGTATGGGGCGCTGTATTATACTGGATGTAAGAGGTATGGGGCGCTGTATTATACTGGATGTAAGAGGTATGGGGCGCTATATTAGGTGGGGGGGGGGCCCAAGCTGAACTCTTGCACCAGGGCCCATGAGCCTTTAGCTACGCCCCTGTATCTAATTATCTATCTATCTATCTATCTATCTATCTATCTATCTATCTATCTATCTATCTCACATCATATTCTTTCTTTCTTTCTTTCTTTCTTTCTTTCTTTCTTTCTTTCTTTCTTTCTTTCTTTCTTTCTTTCTCTATCTACTCTATCTATCTACTCTATTTCCTATCCTATCCTATCTATCTATCTATCTATCTACAAATGTAGAAATTGTTGAGCAGCACTTCTCGCCGTGTGCTATTCCCGTAGGATTCCGGACCTTTGAATCCTCAATAAACAAAAAAAGTAAGTTAGAGGCAGCACTCCGGTCTTCAATGGTGAAAAAAGTGGATCCTTTATTTGCACAAATGCAACGTTTCAACTGCTCCCTGCAGTCTTTGTCAAGTCTATCTATCTATCTATCTATCTATCTCATATCTATCTGTCTGTCTATCCATCTTTGTCTTCATCTATCTCATATATATTTATCTAATGCATATCTATCTATCTATCATGTATCTAATATTTATTTATCTATCTCATATCATATCTTTCTTTTTTTCTTTCTTTCTTTCTTTCTTTCTTTCTTTCTTTCTTTCTTTCTTTCTTTCTTTCTTTCTATCTCCTATCGACTCTATCATCTATCTATCTATCTATCTATCTATCATGTATCTAATATTTATTTATCTATCTCATATCATATCTTTCTTTCTTTCTTTCTTTTTCTTTCTTTCTTTCTTTCTTTCTTTCTTTCTTTCTTTCTTTCTTTCTTTCTATCTCCTATCGACTCTATCATCTATTTATTTATCTATCTCATCTTATATTATCTATCTATCTATCTATCTAATAGCTATCTATCTATCTATCTATCTATCTATCTATCTATCTATCTATCTATCTATCTATCTATCTCTCTATCTATTTACCCACCCATCCATCTATCTATGAATTTGCACATTTCTGTCCAGGACTTGCAGGTGACCTCTGTGCAGATCTTCGGTGCATTAATCCCCAGTGCATCATTTCCTGGTGATCTCACATCTTCCTGTTATGCAGCAGTCGTATGTGATGTGTATTGCAGCTGCTGCTCTCACTGTGTCACTGTTTTCAAGGGACTTGCGGAAATGCCATTTATATGACGCATAGAAAGATGCACATGAAATTCATACTTCCAGGTATCTATTGTCTCCGGGTGTTTTTATGAGATGATGATGTGGGCACGTATCCAGCTCTGCTCCAGATCCTTTCTCCGCTCGACACTTCCTATTTACTTTGTTTTTTCCTTCCTCAGGGGGTTCTCCAGTAAATACGACACATTTAAATTTTGCCTTAAAGAGAATGAGTGCTTCTGGATACAGGTGCGGAGACCCCCACTGATCACTACAACAAGGAAGCTGAGGTTATTCAGAGGGCAGTGCCGCCTTGGTCCCCGTCGGTCTGGCACAGCTTTACAGGACAGGAACTGTTGGGATGTCGGGCTGCAAACACTGCTGTTTGGGACCTACATTGCAGGATGACACTCCACACTTAAATCGCAACACCAAGAAAGAAAAGTAGTGAAATTATGGAAATCACAGGATCGGTAGACATGTTAATGATATGCAAATAATTAAAAATGGAAACAAAATATTCAAAGCATCTCAATTTTTTCAGTATCGAGTATGAGCGTCACCACAGAAATACCCACGTTTACACTCCTTGGCAGCTGTCATTGAGGTTATTATTGGTTGTTGAGGAATGTTCTGCCACGCTCAACGCACTTGGGCACACAAATCATCAAGATCCACTGCTTGCAGCTTCCTTTATAATTGGTGCCAATAAAGTCCCAGATGTGCTTGATGGGAGACATTTCCGGAGACGCTGCAGGCCATGGTAGCACGTTTAGGCCATGCAGGCTGCTCACAGTAGCACGAGCAACATGCGGCCTGGAGGCATCCTGTTGAAAAATGGCTCCTGGGACACTTTGGAGAAATGACTATACCACTGGTTCCACAACCAAATCAGTGTACAGTGTAAGACCGAGCTGAAATGAAGACTAGAGGGGTCCATCTACCGTACATTACTCCACCTCACACAATAATCCCAGGAGCAGGTCCGGTATGACGTTCCCTTGTGAATGCCTCCTCATGATTTTACTCACGTGGTCTCCAGACCAATCTCCGGCTATCATTGTGTCCGAGACAAAAGTGAGACCCATCGCTGAAGAAATTAGACCTCCATTCTCGCCTCAATTGATTACTTGCTGAGCACCATGATAGCCTTTGAGAATGGTGTTGTGAGGTCAGTGCAACACATACAGTATAGCTGAACTTCTGGCTCGTAGCCCAATGTCTTCTGATGGTTTGTGTAGACACTGTTTGCCACCCTAGACTTGGGATGTAAAGTATAATTTCACTTGCAATACAGAATGTATCACTAAGTGCCATCAACCCACATAACATGCTCTGATTTAGTTTCAATCTGGCTTCTGTGCCCCTTCCACATGCCATAGACTGGAGCTAGGTGCTTGACAATTTCATCATCTAGTGACACCTGCTACTTCCTCGATCTACATAAGCTTGTCCTTCTTGGTGTTGCAATGTCATTGTTGAGGAGCGTATGTCTCCTGCATGAATTGGCAATAAATTAATTAATAAATATAATGTATATTGAAATAAATATGAGAATCAAAAGAATATTTCCATATCTGGTGACAAATCCATAAATACAACTGAGGAATGTAGTGGAAACTTTTAAAATTTTACCTAAATGGGAGCAGAACATATGTGACCAGATGGACTATTGTAGAGTACAGGGGAAACTGGACAGTGGAAGGAGGTATTCCTCAGCTCCTTGAGGAGCCCCCCTGGAGCTTTTCATTGGCCATGTAGTATAATTGATGCTACACTATTATCTACTCATACTCCAGTCCAGCGATGTTGGACATTTTACGTTCCCACCAATTTATTTCCTTCCCTATTGTTTTACTTTATTGTGGTCTTTTATCATTTTTTCTACACCTGATAAAGGGGTCCCATGTACCCTGAAACACGTTGTCATTGTGAATATTGCCAATAAAAATATTTTCATCCACATCCTTAGGCATGTGAATTTGCGCCAGTGAGCTATCATCTTGAAATGGAACTCAACCACCAGTCCATGCTATGTTCTTTAGCTGCTCTCCTCCACGACTGTGGTGGGCTGGCCCCCACCCTGGAGTCCAAGATAGGTTAGCACGACTAACATCCCCCCCGAGGGATACATCTGTACTTATTTACCCTATGAGCACATTTTTTTCCTGTTTGCCACGACTCTTGCTATTGGCTCCAGCCGGCGCCCGTGATCACCTTCATGGCTAAGTTGTCAGGCAAGGACTGGAAAACCAGCAAAGAGAAGTAGGGAGCCAGATCGGAATGGCAGGGGGCAGGTGAGTATGGATTTCTCTACAGGTATTTCAGACTCTGGTACAAATTAAAAAAAAAAAATACGGGACAATCCCTTTAAGGAACAAGGTATTTTCAACTTTAACAGCACCAACCAGTTTTTTATTTTTTGGCCATCCATATGCTTTATGAATCCTTTTTATAACAAATAGAGCTTTACTTTTATATCATTTTTACTTAAAAAATATTTTTTGCATTCTAGCGTATTGAAATATGGCAAAAATAGTCAGTTTTTAATTTTTTATTTTCTAGTAATATACATCTCAAATAAAGTTTCTGGGGAAAAGAGACTTTTAAAATAGATTCTTTATCCTATTAACGTTTGACACAAATAATTTGGGTGACTGGGGCAAGTAGTTTGCATTGGAGGAGACATTTTGATGTTTCTGTTTATTTGCATAGGGTTTATTTTGCATAGGGTTCTATAGTAATGGGTTATCAGTAGAATATGAATAGGGGTCCGACCTCTGGGGCCACCACCAATCCTCAGGACTATGGGTTTTTTCCCAACCTCTAAAGTAATGGCTAATCAGTAGGATATAGTTACTTAGCACAGTTGAAAAAAGACCATCATGTTCAACCAAGGGATTGGTGGGGATAGGAATTAAGGGAAGGGGAGTGAGAAACCAGATAAACACATTTTCATTAATCTAATATATAAAGCTGAGTGTATGTGTGTGTGTGTGTGTGTGTGTATGTCCGCTAAAGGAATCCGCACCGCTGCAGCTACAATCACAAAATTTGGCACACATATACATCAGGTGTCCGGGAAGGTTTTAGAAGAGTTTTCAGCTCTCCAGGACGTACCGTTCCTGAGATATTCCCAAAACATGCATTAGCCAATAGGAGCCTGGTCACATGACCCTTATCAGCCAATAGAAGCTCACAGGCAGCCTCCACACACAACAGGCTTCCATGACAACCTAGCCAGTTCACTGCTGTAGGTCTGCTTTAACCCCTTCACGCCCAGCGCCGTACATGTACGGCGCAGCGGGACGTGACTTGCCGCCCAGCGCCGTACATGTACGGCGCGCTGATCGGGCGGGTGCAGGAGCTGCGCCCGCCCGATCAGCAGCGGGGGCCGGCAGTGCCCAGGTGCCGGACCCCTGGGGAATGCGCCAGCATCGGTGAAAACACCGATGCCGGTGCATTAACCCTTCATGTGCCGCGGTCAGCGCTGACCGCGGCACATGAGGTGTGCGCATATTCAGGATGGCGAGCGGGGGGCCATCGGGTCCCCGCGCTGCTGTGACGGGGACCCGATGGCTTGGATGGCAGCCCAATGCCTTTCTTAGGCATCGTGGCTGCCATCCCTGCGAGCCTGTGCGATCCAGCCCCCTGGATCGCACAGGAAGCAGGCTGTAAGTGTATTACTGTGAGTAATACACTTACAGCCAATGCATTACAATACAACAGTATTGTAATGCATTGTAAAGGGGATCAGACCCCCAAAAGTTGAAAAAGGGAAAAAAGTTAAAAAATAAAGTTAAAAAATAATAATAATAATAAAAGTTTCAAGTAAAAAAAAGAAAAACGCCATTTTCCCCCAATAAAGTAAAAAAATGTTAAAAAAAGAAAAAAAAAAAGAAAAAGTAGGCATATTAGGTATCGCCGCGTCCGTATGGACCGGCTCTATAAAAATATCACATAATCCATCCCGCCAGGTGAACACAGTAAAAAATAAAAAATAAAAACAGTGCCAAAACAGCCATTTTTTGGTCACCTTCCCCCACAAAAAGTGTAATACTACGCGATCAAAAAGGCGTATTTATCCCAAAATGGTACTAATAAAATCGTCATCTCGTCCCGCAAAAAATGATACCCTACCTAAGACAATCGCCCAAAAAATAAAAAAAATATGGCTCTTAGAAAATGCAACACAAAAAAAGATTTTATTCTGTTCAAAAATAAATCTAATGTGTAAAACTTTCCAAAAATAAAAAAGTTAGGACATATTGGGTATCGCCGCGTCCGTAACAACCTGCTCTATAAAAATATTACATGAGATGGCCCCCCAGACGATGCTGTAAAAAAATTGTTAAAAAAACTATGCCAAAATAGCCATTTTTTTCCCTCTTGCCTCACAAAAAGTGTAATAGCAGGCGATCAAAAAGGCGTATTTGACCCAAAATGGTACCAATCAAACCGTCATCTTGTCCTGCAAAAATGATACCCTACCTGAGACAATCGACCAAAAACTGAAAAAAATATGGCTCTCTGAAAATGGCAACACAAAATAAAGATTTTATTCTGTTCAAAAAATGCATCTAATGTGTAAAACTTTCCAAAAA
>ONZH01002374.1:0-15423 GCA_900303285.1 Rhinella marina | reverse complement strand
GAACCCCAACGCCAGACTGCGCAGAGAAGATAACGAATAAATATCTCTGTGGTTATTTTTGCTAAATAAAAGTTAAATAAACCCCCCCAAAAATTAATCTGTTCCTGTGCCTGATCCACCCAAGTTGAATCTGTCCCATCATGAGAAAGTCCCCCCCAAGGAGTCCCCACTGTAACTTGCTTCCCATACAACTACCTCACCCCCCGACACCTGTGTCTCGCCATTGTCCACCACCTCCTCAGACAACACTGGTAAATCACCACTGTCAGCACACGGAAACAGCAAAATGTCTTGCGAATTGGGGCAGAGAATGTTCTGGGCTAGCACATCAGAGAAGGGGTGACTATGGGGTTCCAGGGAGTACGTGACCACATGCAATCTCCATCTAAAAAGTCATGCCACACTTGATCAATCTCATAATTTACAACTGTACCGGTTGATGCTAAATTTTTATGTTGGGTTCCTGTGTCGTCAT
The DNA here is from genome assembly GCA_900303285.1 of Rhinella marina. NCBI lineage: Eukaryota > Metazoa > Chordata > Amphibia > Anura > Bufonidae > Rhinella > Rhinella marina. The sequence continues at coordinate 14,948 of ONZH01002374.1, read as the reverse complement.
TCTAACTCCATCCGGCTGTTGTCACCACCACACACGCTATCCCAGGGGGCACTCCTCTGGCTCTTCCAGCGAAACCTCCTTCCCCCCAGCCTGCCCCCCCCCCACCTACAGGCCCTCTCTCCAAACAATTTACGTCTTTGTCCTATCTTTCTCTCTCTCCAAACCATTTTTCCTGATAGCTGCCATATACGGTTTTAAACTGAGTAGTATACATACCACAGTTGATCAATCTCATAATTTACGACTGTACCGGTTGATGCTAAATTTTTAAGTTCGTCGTCATTCTAAATCCATCCGGCTGTTGTCACCACCACACACGCTAGCCCAGGGGGCACTCCTCTGGCTCTTCCAGCGAAACCTCCTTGCCCCAGCCTGCCCCCCCACCTACAGGCCCACTCTACAAACAATTTAGCCGGATAGGGGACGTATCAGAAGTTGTACTGATGTTTGTTTTTGTTCTTCTTTTATCTGCCTCATGACCTGTGATAGGCAGAGCATGGACACTCCCCTGGCCAGAGCAAGCTCTTTTTCCGTTTTCCGTGTTCGAAAAATCCATTAAATATAGGGTCCCAAGATAGGGGATGTATACGGTATTAAACTGAGAAGAATCAATACCATACAGGTTAAAGCAACAGTTTTTCCAAATCCATTCCGGCTGTTGTCACCACCACACACGCTAGCCCAGGGGGCACTCCTCTGGCTCTTCCAGCTCAACCTCCTTCCCCCCACCTACAGGCCCTCTCTACAAACAATTTACCCGGATAGGGGACGTATTAGATATTGTACTGATTCTGAATTGCCTCCTGCGATAGATGGGAATTGAACCCAGATCAATTGCTTGGGAAGTAGCTATGCTCACCACTATACCACCAGCAGGCACAGCAACTGATAAGATCAGATACTAAACTTGATTTCAGCTGCAGTGCCCGCATGAGCAGTGGTGTCACCTGCAGGCGGTGATGGACCTTCGTTGCACCTAGTTGGGTGCTTCCCTAACATGTCATGGGTATTTGCCTCGCCTTTCTTGGTCTGGGTGAGCACAATTGCCATGAGGGTAACCACCAGACTGTTGCCTGAGAATTTGGGGTAATGGTGGGATTAGGCAGCCTCAGAGGCATCCATGCATGCTGCCCCTGCTGTTTCCTCTCCATTTCCGTGGTGTTTCCATCATTTTCTGAGGTTTCCAGGTTTTCACCCAGCCTTCCCTAGGCAGAGCCTTGGTCCCCCGCAAAAATGCTCGAGTCTCCCATTGACTTCAATGGGGTTCGTTATTCGAAACGAGCACCCGAGCATCGGGAAAAGTTCGACTTGAATAACGAGCACCCGAGCATTTTAGTGCTCGCTCATCTCTAATTAGCACAATATCACGCTTTTCTGTTTGGATGGCGAATAACGCCGCAAATAGTTATTTAAAACTAACAACCCCACAAAAACGGATTCACAATTTTTTTGGCAAGTCAACTTCACTGACTACGTTAGCACAATATCACGCTTTTCTGTTTGGATAGTGAATAACGCCGCAAATATTTATTTAAAACTAACAACCCCACAAACACAGATTCACAGTTTTTTTTGGCAATTCAACTTCACTGACTACGTTAGCACAATATCACGCTTTTCTGTTTGGATGGCGAATAACGCCGCAAATAGTTATTTTAAACAGAGTGCAGTGCTGTATAACAGGCTAACCCCTATGCCCACTCACTGCTGCTCAGTGTACCAGAATTGCGATTTCACTGCCTGATTTTCTGTCTAGAAATCGTCCCTCTCCTATCCCTGCAATTCAGATTATCTATCCCTGATCTTCTAATTTCTTTTCTTTAGGAACGTGTTTCTTTCACTCGCTCTCTCTCCTGACGTCTGTCTCTGATCTAAAATCAAAAGCAAATGGCGGATTCCAGCGCTGCAGAGCTATTTATAGGGCTTTGACATCACAGGACCTGGCTGGCTGCTAATTGGCTACATGTCTGCATGTGATCACATTGTAGGTGTTTATTTCTTTGTCCCAGAAATCCTTCCCCCATGTCATGCCATGTGCTTGCAGCCATTTTAGGAAAAAAGAAAAAAAAAAGATTTCTTACTATAAATCGCCATGATATTCACTTTCGTTGCGAATCGAATTTTCCATGAAATTCGTGATGAATTCCACTTCGTCAGCTTCGATTCGCTCATCTCTATTCATCATATATTCATATATGTAGAGGTATCTCCTGGATTTGCCCTGGAATCCAAATTTATTGGCATCCCCATGTTATTTTAACAAGGATAACCTTTTTTCTACTCTTTGTCCACATTTCACTATTCCTTCATTGGCATTTCTTCCCTTTTTCTTCATATCCTTTCTCTTGGTCCATGGGTTCCTACTCCTCCACGACCATCACTATTTTTGCCCTGCAGGCTGTACCGTTCTGACTACAATTAATATGAAGTCCATACCATGCAATATATCCCTATTTGGTTTATGTTATTTAAGCACTGATCTTTCTTTTCCTCAATGTTTAGCATATTGTAAACATTGTGTTATAAACAATTGTTTGATGTAATTGTATAATTGTATTGTATAATTGTATAATATGTAAATGTATAATTATATGAGATATGCAGCATAATTTCAAATAATGCAAAAGCATTGCATGAAATCTTAGTGAGTTTTAGGCAGAATGGTTTTGAGGTATTAGAGGATCACCCATCATACATACTGTAGTTAATAATGAAGTTACAGTAGTTACAGTAGTTCTCAATTTACACAGGTAATATACAGTATGCTCTCTTGACATGTCGGTACTCATAGAAAGGGTAAATGAGCAATCAGTTTTGCGACCTAATGCTTAGATGCTGCCCCTAAAAGCCCTCCGGCTCCATGCCATTTGCCATTATTTTGCTGCCTGTAGCTATGCCATTGGTTTAATGTATAATCAGTTGTTAAAGAATGTGCAATATCATTTTAGAATTACAGAATTTATGTACTGTGGTAGGTCCTAGAAAATCATTTATGTTAAATGTGCTAGTTTTATTGTTCTTGTTATTTATACTTAACTCTAAATGTTCCTGTCCTCAGATATACTTGCCGCATTTTTTTCTTTTTTCATTGTTACATTCCAAGAGCTATAACTTTTTCATTTTTCCATCTATATAGCTGTATGAGGGCTTGTTTTTTTGAGGGAAAAGTTGTAGTTTTTAATGGCGCCATTTTGGGGTACACTTTCTGATTAACCTTTATTAACTCTTTCTGGGAGGGAGATGGGAAAAACTGCAATACTGCCACTGCGTTTTTACGTTATAAATTTTATGGCGTTAATTTTTCAGTATAAATTACATAATATTTTTATTTTCTAGGTCAATACGATTACAGTGATACCGAATACATATAGGTTTTTTTGCGTTTTACTACTTTTTTACAATAAAATCCTTTTTTTAAAAGAAAAAAATGTTTTTGCATTGCCAATACCGAAGACCCATAACTGTTTTATTTTTCTTTCTATGGAGTTGTGTGAGGGCTTCATTTTTGCGGGACGACTTGTATTTTTCATTGGTATCATTTTTGAGTAAATTATGCTTTTTGATCTCTTGTTATTACATTTTTTTCGGTGGCAACTAAGAATAAATTACAATTTATTTTTTTTTTACCATAGGGGATAATTTTTGTAATATTTATGTAGTCCAGGTCGTTACGGACGCGGCAAACCAAACATATGGAATGGGGGTAGCAAAGTGAAATCAACTGTGCATGCGCTGATTGCAATCCTGACAGTGCATGTGCGATATTCCAGGGCCAGTCATTGAAGCAGTCAGGATGCTTGGCCCTGTCAATATGTGCTGGAGGAGGGGTGGAATGGCTGGTTGGTCATGGTGGCAGATCTCTTTACATAACTAGATCTCAAAGTGCCTTTTTTATATACAGAGTGCGCACATGGTTGAAATATATGATAGTTCATAAATCTTTTAAATTGAAACTGCAATAGGAAATGAATTATTAAATTATGTTAATGACAATTCTCATAATTGTGCATAACAGAGTGTATCATATTTCAAAAGCACAACTCAGTAAGATTAACTGCTACCTGGTATGCTTCAAAAATACACAATACTAATTTGTGGAGTGGAGGTGTCTCACCCCTATAGGGAATGACTATTTTCCTGTGCATGCACACTCAGTGAGTTATTTTCTATACCACAGTCTAAACCACAGTCTGTATTGCGCCTCTCTACAAGTTGTACCGAGCCATAACATGTTACCCATTGGAGTATATGACACTCACAGCATTGTACCTTTGATTTCATCAGAATTCAGGTTCATAGTAGGCTTCTTCTGTAGACCTTCCTTGCACATTTGCACAAGCTACCCTTCAATATAAAGGGTTAACTAGCAACCAGTGACCATTTATTAAGAACACACAATATAAAACTAAATAGACAATATAAAAATAATAAAAATAAAATACATGAATTAAAATACTAAAAGGACAATAGTGCAAGTATACCCTCAATCAATCTCCATGTGCGCAGATCACTGTATTTGGTGTACTATGATTGAGAATGTCACAAACAGCATAAATAGGGATTCCACGAGGTATATATTGCTATTAGCCCAATTAAAAAGATCTTTCTGCTTAATGGTCTCCTTGACCGTTGATGTCCCTTTTATGGGTAACTTGCCATAAATACTAGAGAATATTAGCTACCAATACTTCAAATAGGTTAGGTATAGTCCTTTAGATGTTTCTTTAATCGTAAGAAATAAAATAAACCAGTTAGTTCTTCACTTTCGGTGTATCATATTAAAATCACCTGATGATGCTGTTCAATTGTGAGAATAAACGCTCTGTATTACTGGTGATCGCCAACGGTTTTGTTTGGCTGGCTTATTTGACATAGATTATTTGACAAGGTTCACCACTAGAGATGAGCGAGCACTAAAATGCTCAGGTGCTCGTTATTCGAGTCAAACTTTTCCCGATGCTCGGGTGCTCGTTTCGAGTAACGAACCCCATTGAAGTCAATGGGAGACTCGAGCATTTTTTGCAGGGGACCAAGGCTCTGCCTAGGGAAGGCTGGGTGAAAACCTGGAAACCTCAGAAAATGATGGAAACACCACGGAAATGGAGAGGAAATAGCAGGGGCAGCATGCATGGATGCCTCTGAGGCTGCCTAATCCCACCATTACCCCAAATTCTCAGGCAACAGCCTGGTGGTTACCCTCATGGCAATTGTGCTCACCCAGACCAAGAAAGGCGAGGCAAATACCCATCACATGTTAGGGAAGCACCTAACTAGGTGCAACGAAGGTCCATCACCGCCTGCAGGTGACACCACTGCTCATGCTGGCACTGCAGCTGAAATCAAGTTTAGTATCTGTTCTTATCAGTTGCTGTGGCTGTTGGATGTATAGTGGTGAGCATAGCTGCTTCCCAACCATCTAAAAAATAAATCAGTACAATATCTAATACGTCCCACTACCCGGGTAAATTGTTTGGAGAGAGGGCCTGTAGGTGGGGGGGAAGGAGGTTGAGCTGGAAGAGCCAGAGGAGTGCCCCCTGGGCTAGCGTGTGTGGTGATGACAACAGCCAGAATGGATTTGGAGAAACTGTTGCATCAACCGATATGGTATCGGTTCTTCTCAGTTTAATACCGTATACGTCCCCTATCTTGGGACCTTATATTTTATGGATTTTTCGACCACGGAAAACGGAAAAAGAGCTTGCTCTGGCCAGGGGAGTGTCTTTCCTACTGCAGCTAAGGGGACGTGTCCATGCGCTGCCTATCACAGGTCAGAAAATTGAGCCAGAGGAGTGCCCCCTGGGCTAGCGTGTGTGGTGGTGACAACAGCCGGGTGTAGTTAGAATGACGACGCAGGACCCCAACTTAAAAATTTAGCATCAACCGGTACAGTCGTAAATTATGAGATTGATCAAGTGTGGTATGTCTTCTATGTATACTACTCAGTTTAATACCGTATATGGCAGCTATCCGGAAAAATAGTTTGTAGAGAGAGAGAGAGAAAGATAGGACAAAGAAGAAAATTGTTTGGAGAGAGGGCCTGTAGGTGGGGTGGCAGGCTGGGGGGAAGGAGGTTTCGCTGGAAGAGCCAGAGGAGTGCCCCCTGGGCTAGCGTGTGTGGTGGTGATAACAGCCGGATGTGGTTAGAATGACGACGCAGGACCCCAAATTAAAAATTTAGCATCAACCGGTACAATTGTCAATTATGATCTACTGTACATCAAGTGTGGCATGACTTTTAAATGGATATTGCATGTGGTCACGTACTCCCTGGAACCCCATAGTCACCCCTTCCCTGATGTGCTAGCCCAGAACATTCTCTGCCCTAATTTGCAAGACCTTTTGCTGTTTCCGTGTGCTGACAGTGGGGATTTATCAGTGTTGTCTGAGGAGGTGGTGGACAATGGCGAGACACAGGTGTCGGGGGGCGAGGTAGTTGTATGGGAAGCAAGTTACAGTGGGGACTCCTTGGGGGGGAATTTCTCAGGATGGGACAGATTCAACTTGGGTGGATCAGGCACAGGAACAGATCAATTTTTTTTGTGTTTATTTAACTTTTATTTAGCAAAAATAACCACAGAGATATTTATTCGTTATCTTCTCTGCGCAGTCTGGCGTTGGGGTTCCTCACTTTGATGGCGAGCTGTGCCGCTCTCTCCACAATGGTCTGTAGGTTCTTAGATGGAGACTTTGTCGGCGATTTCAGTACAGAAGGACTTGTTGCCCATCAACAGAACCTCGACCTCCTTGACATTGTGGACAGGGAATCTGCAGGTGGACCAGGAATTTGCGGAACCCTGTGGGCAGCATGTGTTTGGTCTTCTACTTGCTACCGTATCCAATGTTGGGCGATATTGATACGCAAGTAAAAATTTTTTTCACACCTATCCCAAAAATAAAAATGTATGCAGTTTGCGCAAATAAAACTGGAAACTGGAACTGGAGAGAGGGCCTGTAGGTGGGGGGGGCAGGCTGGGGGAAAGGAGGTTGAGCTGGAAAAGCCAGAGGAGTGCCCCCTGGGCTAGCGTGTGTGGTGGTGACAACAGCCGGATGTAGTTAAAATGACGACGCAGGACCCCAACTTAAAAATTTAGCATCAACCGGTACAGTCGTAAATTATGAGATTGATCAAGTGTGGCATGACTTTTTAGATGGAGATTGCATGTGGTCACGTACTCCCTGGAACCCCATAGTCACCCCTTCTCTGATGTGCTAGCCCACAACATTCTCTGCCCCAATTCGCAAGACCTTTTGCTGTTTCCGTGTGCTGACAGTGTGGATTTACCAGTGTTGTCTGAGGAGGTGGTGGACAATGGCGAGACACAGGTGTCGGGGGGGTGAGGTAGTTGTATGGGAAGCAAGATACAGAGGGGACTCCTTGAGGGGGACTTTCTCATGATGGGACAGATTCAACTTGGGTGGATCAGGCACATTAACAGATGAGTTTTTTGGGGGTTTATTTAACTTTTATTTAGCAAAAATAACCACAGAGATATTTATTTGTAATCTTCTCTGCGCAGTCTGGCGTTGGGGTTCGTCACTTTTATGGCGAGCTGTGCCGCTCTCTCCACAATGGTCTGTAGGTTCTTAGATGGAGACTTTGTCGGCGATTTCAGTACAGAAGGACTTGTTGCTCATCAACAGAACCTCGACCTCCTTGACATTGTGGACAAGGAATTTGCGGGTGGACCAGGAATTTGCGGAACCCTGTGGGCAGCATGTGTTTGGTCTTCTACTTGCTACCGTATCCAATGTTGGGCAATACAGATTCGCAAGTAATATTATTTTTCACACCTATCCCAAAAATAAAAATGTATGCAGTTTGCGCAAATAAAACTGGAAACTGGAATTGGAGAGAGGGCCTGTAGGTGGACCTCCGGAAAAATTGTTTGGAGAGAGGACCTGTAGGTGGAACTCCGGAAAAATTGTTTGGACAGAGGGCCTGTAGGTGGACCTCCGGAAAAATTGTTTGAAGAGAGTGCCTGTAGGTGGTCCTCCGGAAAAATTGTTTGGAGAGAGGGCCTGTAGGTGGAACTCCGGAAAAATTGTTTGGAGAGAGGGCCTGTAGGTGGACCTCCGGAAAAATTGTTTGGACAGAGGGCCTGTAGGTGGAACTCCGGAAAAATTGTTTGAATAGAGGGCCTGTAGGTGGACCTCCGGAAAAATTGTTTGGAGAGAAGGCCTGTAGGTGGAACTTCGGAAAAATTGTTTGGACAGAGGGCCTGTAGGTGGACCTCTGGAAAAATTGTTTGAAGAGAGGGCCTGTAGGTGGACCTCCGGAAAAAATTTTTGGAGAGAGGGCCTGTAGGGGGCCCTCCTGAAAAATTGTGCTAAAAGAGTGCCAGTTGGACCTCTAAAAATTGGCGTTTTTGGGTCAGCGTTAGGCAAAGACGATATGTAGGAGGAGGAGGAGTAGGAGGAGGAGTAGAGAAGAGGAATCGGATACATAAGTTATTTAAATCTTTAGCTGCTTTCCCCCGGAGTAGATTTGAATTCCGGTGAAATCCAGGCTTTGTTCATTTTAATAAGCGTCAGCCTGTCAGCGCTGTCAGTTGACAGGCGTGTACGCTTATCGGTGATGACGCCACCAGCTGCACTGAATACCCGCTCTGACAGCACGCTAGCGGCAGGGCAGGCCAGCACCTCCAAGGCGAGGGTCACGGGATAGGCAGCCTAACATGAAGTCTGCCATGTGCGCCAGAGTCCCAACACGTAAGAATTCCCTCTCCTCCATGGCCTGATTCTCCATTTCCTCCTCCTCCTCCAAGTCCTCCTCTTCAGCCCATACACGCTCAAGAGTTAAGGACTGAGCACTGGTACCCTCTACTGTCTCGCCGACATTTCCTCCTCTTCCTCCTCATCCCCCTCCTCCGATACGCGCTGAGAAACAGACCGGAGGGTGCTCTGGCTATCAAAGCGACGTATCTTCCTCCACCGTCTCTTGTGACAAGCGCAAAGCATCCGACTTGATGCTGAGCAGTGAGTTTTTCAACAGGCAAAGCAGCGGGATGGTGAGGCTGATAATGGCGGCATCGCCGCTGACCATCTGTGTTGACTCCTCAAAGTTGGTCAACACCTGGCAGATATCAGACATCCACGTCCACTCCTCATTGTAGACTTGAGGAATCTGAGAGACCTGACTACCAGTTCTGGTGGAAGATGACATCTGGCAGTCTACAATCGCTCTGCGCTGCTGGTAACTCTGGATAACATGTTTAATGTGGAATTCCCTCTCGTGGGATCATCGCACAACAGTCGGTGAGCGGGCAGTTGTAGGCGGCGCTGCGCTGCCCTGAGAGTGGCAGCATCTGTGCTCGACTTGCGGAAATGCGCACAGATGCGGCGCACCTTGGTGAGCAAATCAGACAGATTGGGGTATGTCTTGAGGAACCGCTGAACTATTAGATTGAACACGTGGGCCAGGCATGGCCACATGTGTCAGTCTGCCGAGTTGGCAGAGCCGCCACCAGGTTACGCCCGTTGTCACACACAACCATTGCCTTGCTTGAGGTTCAGCGGTGCCAGCCACACATCGGTCTGCGCCGTGATGCCCTGTAACAGCTCTTGGGCGGTGTGCCTTTGTCAACCTAAGCTCAGCAGTTTGAGCACCGCCTGCTTGCGCTTACCCACGGCACTGCTGCTGCGCCTAGAGCTACCGACTGAAGGCGCCGTTCTCCACGGATGGTAATTCGGTGGAGGAGGAGGAGGAGGGGTCGGAGGAGGAGGAGGCATAGTACGTCTTAGAGACCGTGACCGAGGTAGGCCCTGCAATCCTCTGTGTGGGCAGTACATGAGCGGCCCCAGGGTCATTCTCGGTCCCAGCCTCCACCAAGTTAACCCAATGTGCCGTCAGTGAGATATAGTGTCCCTGCCTGGCAGCACTTGTCCACGTGTCCGTGGTTAGGTGGACCTTCTCAGAAACAGTGTTGGTCAGGGCACGGATGATGTTCTGTGACACGTGCTGGTGTAGAGCTGGGACGGCACATCGGGAAAAAAAGTGGCGGCTGGGGACCGAATACTGAGGGGCAGCCACCGCCATGAGATTGCGAAAGGCCTCGGTCTCTACCAGCCTATAGGGCAGCATCTCCAGGCGTAAGCCAATTTGGAGATGTGGACGTTGAGGGCTTGGGCATGTGGGTGGATGGAACTGTATTTTCCTCTTGCGCCTCCAGCGTCTGCTGTAAAAGACAGCTGAATGCTGCGCTGGGACACGTTGGTGGACACTGTGGAGGATCGTTGAGGTGAAGGTGTGGTTTTCCCAGTGGGAGGCGCTCGTGCCGGGGTCCTGGGCAGGGGGTTGACTAGCAGAGGCAGCGAGTGACGCAGGGGTTGACTAGCTGAGGCAGCGAGTGATACAGGGGAAGGAGCAGTGGTGTGACCCGCAGGAGGTGGTGAACGGCCTTGGTTCCATTGAGTGGGGTGTTTAGCACTCATATGCCTGCGCATGCTGGTGGTGGTTAGGCTAGTAGTGGTTGGCACCCCTGCTGATCCTGGTGTGGCACAGGTTGCACACCACAGTCCGTCGGTCATCCTCACTTTCTTTAAAGAACCTCCAGACTTGCGAACATCTAGGCCTCGCCACGGGAGCTTCACTACGTGAAACAGTTGCTGCTGATGCACCAGCTCTGGCCCTGCTTCTCCCTCTGGCCACACCACTGCCTCTTACAACCTGTTCTGGTGCAGCACTCGCCTCCGCCTCAGAAGCACTGTCTTCACTCGGTATATCAACCCAGCTTGGGTCAGTCACCTCGTCATCCTCCGATTCCTCAGTCTGCTCCCCCCTCGGAATTCCTGCCCTAACAACAACTTCACCACTGTCTGACAACCGTGTCTCCTCATCGTCGTCCGACACCTCTTTACAAACTTCTTCCACTAACTCAACATTGTCCTTATCATCATCATCACCCACAGACTGCGGACAGTTGGAACACTTGGGCATCGGGGAAAAGAGGTCAGCAGCAACCTGAGAAGTGGTTTGTGACTCTGGGAAGGGTCCAGAAAACAGTTCCTCAGAGTATGCCCGCATCGCATTCCAAATTTTTCCTGGGAGGGGGCAGACTGGGGGGAAGGAGGTTGAGGTGGAGGAGCCAGAGGAGTGCTCCCTTGGGTAACGTGGGTGGACTGCGTGGAAGACTGACTGGTGGACAAATTACTTAAAGCATTATCCGCAATCCACGAGATCAGCTGTTCGCACTGTTGTGGTTTTCAACAGTCCTCTACCATGTGTCCCTGTAAGTTGAGACATGAAGCTAGGGAGTGTAGCTCTGCGGGCGTTCCACAGCTCCCTCATCAGCAGGTACTGTCTCACCCTGCCCAGGACCACAGCCTCTGCCCCCTGCCAGTAATTGAATGCCCACGCCCACGCCCCTGACCCCTTAGCCCTGGGGTTCCACATTTTCTGTATATAATTGTATTCTATAAAAAATAAAATAAATGGGCCGTGGATGGTAACTGAAACGCCACAAACTTGTTCCAGTCTGAGTTTGATTTTTGTGAAGTACCAGAAAGCTGGTCACCTGCACAAGCTATATACGGTCTTGGAGCTGAGTATGTGAACTGTGACACACAAGGAAGGTTACAACGCAAGCTGTGTGAATGGATTTGTACTCACTCAGCCTAAAACAAAACAAAAAAAAAAAATTTTTTTTTCTATTTTTTTTTTTAACATATTTTTTCTTTTAGGTTTTGTTTTTTTATGTGGGAACGTGAATGTGACAGAAACTATCGTACAGCTGGACTGACAACCCTAACGACGGTTGGCTATTTAGAACTGCGACGCACAGACAAAATGTCGCACACCAGAGATTTTTTAGGATCAAAGCATATATTATACGTGTACAGCGTAAGCAGGGTGACTTGGTTGTACTTTGTGACAGTACAGAAAGTGTCCCGACCACTGGACAGTATACTAACCGTTTGGGGGTTGAGTGTGCTGAACTGTGACACACAGGAAAAAGGTTACACGCAGCTGTGTGAAATGGATTTGTATCACTTCAGTAAAACTAAAAAAAATATATATTTTTTTTCTATATTTTTATTTTGTATTTTTTGTTTTTTGGGAACGTGACGTGGCAGGAAACTATCGTAGAGCTAACTGACCACCCTGCTGACGGTACTATTTAGACTGCGACCCAGAACAAATGTCGCACAGAGATTTTTGGGATCAAGCCATACACGTGACAGGCAGCAAATGACTTGGTTGTATTCGGTGACATACAGAAAGTGTCACCTGGACAGAAAATAGTGAGTGTACTGAACTGTGACACACAGAATGGTTCCACACTGCTGTGTGCAATGGATTTGTATCACTGAGATATAACATAAAAAAATAAAAGGGGGTTATACATGGCAAATAGCTGCACTACTAGTGCCAGCCAGCCAAGTGAGAAAAAAAAAAAAATGTCTTCTAAACCCTTAGGCCCCTTTCACACGAGCGTGTCCCGGATTTGGTCCGGATGCGTTCAGGAAAATCCCGCACCGCACACCGCACCAAATCCGCACGCGCAATTGCAGATCAGTTTTTGACTGCGATTGCGTATGTTACTTTCAGGTTTTTTTTCCCGCGCAGGTGCGAAGCGTTTTTGATGCGTTTAGCACGCGCGTGCTAAAAAACTGAATGTTTTAACAAACAACATCTCTTAGCAACCAAGCGTTAAAACCGCATTGCACCCGCACTTGTGTTACGGATGCAATGCGATTTTCACGCAGAACCCATTCACTTCAATGGGGCCAGTTTCTGCGTGAAAAACGCAGAATATAGAAACATGCTGCGTTTTTCACGCAACGCAGAAGTGATGCGTGAAAAACATAGCTCATGATGAAAAAGCCACATTGAAATGAATGGGTCAGGATTCAGTGCGGGTGCAATGCCGTTCGCATCACGCATTGCACCCGCGCGGAAACATCGCCCGTGTGAAAGGGGCCTTAGAAGGGCTGTTGGGTTTCTCTTGTGGGGTGATCCCTGCTAACAGAGAACTAAATACAGGCCCTAACACTGTCCCTGAAAGGCAGCAGCTCTATCCCTAATGACATCCAGACGACAATCTGAGCTGAGCACCGCGGGCAGTCGGTAGTATATTCCAGGGTCACCTGATCAGGCCAGCCAACCCCCTGCTATCGACATGTAAGGGCCCCACGTTGATGCTGGGTGGTACGCAAGAGTCTCTCTGGCTTGTGATTGCTGTGTTTTTAGGTGCCAAAAAAGGCATGATGCGGAAGTTGCCATTTCCTCGAGCATGGCGAGATACTCGTCCAAGCAGCGAGCACTTACGAGTACCCTAATGCTCGAACGAGCACCAAGCTCGGACGAACATGCTCGCTCATCTCTATTCACCACTTAAAAGACACAATACAGTTCCCCACTTCTGAAAGGTAAGTTAATACAGTACTTTACCCAAACTTCTTCCCTCCAGTTGCCGCTATTAGCTGTATGCGGTGACCGCAGTTTGTAGCGGATCGCGGGGTCTAACGTGGCGTCCCACATGACTCGCTGCGTATCCATATCACGTGATTGGAGTCCGGTCACGTGGTATTAAAGGTCCTTGAAGGTGAGTATTTTGCAGGTCCTGGAAGGTGAGTATTTCACAGGTCCTGTAAGGGTAAATTAATCACTGTGTTTCTTTTTCAGAACAAAAAGGGATGTGGTGACTGTCAATTGAAGATCTTTATAACTGCATACTGTGTGCAGCTCTCCCTCACGCCAGACGCGTTTCGGAGTTTCAAACTCCTTCTTCAGTGGCTGAGGGGTAATGCTGCTTGCAAGATATTTATAGGGTATCTACCCTGGACGGAGGGAGGAGTTATTAATTACTGTCCCAGATGCCGATAAACTGTGGTCTGGATTAGTATTGAGCGATCAGCAAGGTATCTTGTTCCCATAATTTATTATTGTCATACCAGCCCTTACACATTGGGATATATAGTTCATAATTGGAAGTTGAAAAATATGGAAATAAAATATGAATATAAAAATAAAACAGAAAAACAGGTGATACAGAAAAATTTGCAAAATTTAAACAACGACATCAGAGATTTTTTTTGTCTCAATATATAGATATTGAGCGAATGGTATCGCCAATTATGAGCATCTTTTGACAATGAACAGGTGGCATACTTATGTCTCAGTAATATTATACATTGCTTCCCACCTTTATTTTTTGTTTAAATCAAGAGAGGAAATGTTGTAATGTCCTATTATTAATCGCATAGAAAAGTGGCCCATGGATGGAAAGAATAGGGTCGTCGTGCTGGTAAACGGCCTGACGGTGTATACTATGTTGCCGTGGGCAACAACCGACAGCTTCTTCATGTTTAGTTGTTGTTTTTAAATTTAATTTTTATTTATATATTTATAGATGCACGTGGATTGCATAATATTAATGGTGAGACCCAAGGTAAGTGTAAGGACTGGACAGGGCGAGCTGGGTGGTCTGGTGCTCTTGGCGTCCCTATATTGACGACGTCATCTTTTATATGGCAAAACACTAGGGAAGAACTCTTCATTTTCCGCAGATCAATCAACGAAAAACCATAGAAACCTCAAATTTACATCGAATGTAGAGTAAGGAAGAAATTGAGTTTTTGGACATAAAAAATCAAAATACAGAACAATAAAATGATTTGTAGTACTTTTCCACAAGTCAGTAGCAAAAAAATAGTTTATATTTTATTTTCAAGTGGACATTTACCCAGGTGGCTCACAAACATACCTGTGAGCCAATTCAGAAGACTCAAACGAAACTGTACACATTCTCAGAACTTCGAATTAGAAGCTAATGCTCTTAAACAACAATTTATCAATAAAGAATATCCTAGCAATCTGATAGAAACAGCACTCGACAAAGTGAGAAACATGAACCACCAGTCCTTTTTTTACACAAGCAAAAACAAGCTCCATAGCTGGTAATCAGAGCAATAACGTAAGAATGATACTTCCTTTTCAATCCCAATAT